>JAPDVR010000009.1:51447455-51544955 GCA_026230005.1 Gila orcuttii | reverse complement strand
CGTGTGAGAGGTTACTCGAGGTGGCCAGATTACAGCCAGACTCCTTGAGGATCTTCATGACGTTCACTCCTTCATGGTGAAAACCTTATTCTTCATGCGTCTTTGTGCCCTCAACGTCAACTTATTAGACTATCGTCGGTGCGGGGGCATGTGGTTCACGAGGATGCGCCAGTCCGAAGAGACCCTCGTGGGCTATCTCTTCTCTGGGGCTCATCGTCATTTAAGGAGTCAGCACTCCCCACCAAGTCGTGTATAATACCATCCCCGCTGTTGGGGTCAGACTGGTGCTGCTCTGTGCACTATGGGAGTGTTGCAGGCGTACCAGGCTGATCTGCTTAAAAAAAAAAAAAAAAAAAAAAAAAAAAAAGGGGGGGGGGGGCTCAAAAGCAGAGGGGGCTCAAAAAGCGCTTCTGCTGTCACAAAAGAAGAAATAAATGGGGGACTGCGTCCGTTTTTAGATCTTTGAGTCTTGAACCGTTCCGTCAGAACGCTGAAGTTCAAGATGCTAACTATCAAGAAGAGACATATTTTCACATAGAAATATTGCCACAACACAGGAAGTTCCTGAGGTTTGCTTTTGGGGGCGAAGCTTACCAACATCAGGTCCTTCGATTCGACCTAGCCATGTTACATAGACGACTGGCTGATACTGGCCCAGTCTCAGGAGCTTGCGCTTGCTTCGACATCGAGATCGATGCCCGCTCATCCTCTCTCTCTGGGGCTGAGAAGAGCGTTCTCTCTCCTGCCCAGAGGGTAACGTGCTTGGGGGTTAAATGGGACTCTGTCTCCATCAGGGGCACATCTGTCTCCCGCTAGTGTCAAGACCATTTTAAACACCCTAAGCAACATCTGGCTAGGTCAGGACATTACATAGGTCTCATGGCAGCTGCGTCCACAGTGATCCCTCTGGGCCTTTTGCACATGAGACCACTTGAGTTGTGGCTCAAAACCGGGGGGTTTCATCTATACAATCCCTAAAGGCAAATAAGGACAAGCGCTGAATGAAGTGAACGCTTCGTTCACTTTCTAAAAATCCATGTTTATGGTAAGGATTACGTGCTACGGCTTCGTTCCCTTTCTACGTGGTTCAGACCCCGGTTCCTTGCCTTGGGTCCCAGTCTAGGTGCGTCTTCCCGTCGCAGAATGCTAACGACAGATGCCTCCCTGTCAGGCTGGGTAGCGGTCTTGCGTGGCCGTCCAGCCCAAGGGGTCTGGGGAGGCATCATCTTGATTGGCACATCAATTGCCTCGAATGGATGGCTGTATTTTTGGCCCTGAAATACGTCCTCCAGCAGATTAGGGGAATATCATGTCCTAGCGCAGGTGGACAATACTATGGTAGTCGCCTACAGAAATCGTCAGGCGGACTGTGTTCGCGCCTTCTAACAGGCGAGCGCAGCAGGCTCTGCTTTAGGTTCAGGACAAGTTCCTCTCCCTTAGAACGATTTACACCCTGAGGAGTCCTGGCCAATGTTCGTCATCAAGGGTCCTTGTCTCTTACTGATAGCGCCTTGTTGGCTGAACAGAGTTTGGTTCTCGGAAACTGGGACACTGGGTCTTCAGCTGATATCATAGAGACCATTCTCAGTGCTAGGGATCCCTCAACTAGAGGAAGTTATGCCAGTAAATAGGGTGTCTTTGAAAGGTGGTGCACTGCACGTAAACAAGTTAACTGCCAGATTGCTTCAGTTCTGGACTTAATGCAGAAAAAACATTATCAGCAGGCACATGCCCCGCCACTGTCAGGGTTTACATTTACATTTACATTTATTCATTTAGCTGACGCTTTTATCCAAAGCGACTTACAATTGCTATGCATGTCAGAGGTCGCACGCCTCTGGAGCAATTAGGGGTTAAGTTTCTTGCTCAGGGACACATTGGTGTCTCACAGTGGATTCGAACCCGGGTCTCTCACACCAAAGGCATGTGTCTTATCCACTGCGCCATCACCACCCCTTTATGTGGTTTATGTGGCTGCTTTATCGGCTTGCCACACCTTGATTGACGGGGTGCCACTTCCTCTGCTCGCCCGCTGCATTCGTGGAGCCCGGCGGCTGAGGCCTCCCGTTAAAACCACAATCCCTTCATGGGACTTAGCTATAGTCCTGGAGGGTCTGGCTGAGACCCCCTTTGAACCTTTTGAAGTCAGCGTCTGATAAACTTCTGACTTTCAAGATGGTTTTCTTATGGCTATCACTTCTTTATAACAAATCTTGCATCCTCATCCTGACTACCCCTTCTTGACTGTACATCCGGTCACTCTTGAGGCCTTCTGCCCTCCACCGGATCAGGAGAGACTCACTCCATGCTCTTCAGCCCTACGTCCACCGCACTAGCCTGAGGCGTAAGTCAGAGCAACAATTTGTTTGTCATGGAGGCCGTAACAGAGGCGGCCGCCACAACACGGACAATTTCACATTGGGTGAGGGATGCCATTGCCCTTGCCTATAAGGCGCGGGGTCAAGCTTCGCCAGTCGGCATCAGAGCTCATTCTACTAGCGGGTCACTTCTTCCCAAGGCTTGGCGGGGGGTGCCGCCTGTAGCATGTGTGTGATAAGGCAGGCTGGTCCTCTCCGAACACATTCATTAGATTTATAGTTTGGATGTTCATGCCACTCTAGGCACTCACGTCCTTGAGTCGACATCACAAGCTCAAGCCTGAGACCTTCTTGTGTTCTTGTGAGCACACAATACACAACCGTAAGGGGCCCAGACACCTCCAAGCACGGCACGTGGGTCTCGGGTTACTTGACTGTAACCCTGTTTCCTGAAATGCGTAACCTGTGCTGCGCTGTATTGCCGTGCTGAAGACATCCCAGGACTTGTCAAAAGACCTGTCGCTGCAGCTGTGGCTGATCTACTGATAGCCTCGCGCGCGCTCCAGTGATGTCACCGCCCAAGGCTATAAAAGTTCCTGGTCAATTTCATTGACGTGTTGCACACATATTCAAAGCTGGTCACATTAAAGACGCTCCCAATGCGCTGATCAGCGCAGCATCTGCTTTTTCAGGGAACAGGGTTACAGTCAAGTAACCCAAAACGTAATGAATACTTGATTGTTAACAAATGATTATGACATTTAAAAAAACAACAACAAAAAAACAAAATCAAGAGCATTTTGGTTTAACTTCTTTACATTTTTAGCGTAGATCTGAACGTAAATGGTTGTAGCTCATGAACGCTTTGGAATACAGAGCTAAGCTTAGTTTTTTTTTAAAGAATGAGATTATTCCAGAAGAGAAAGCACTTCCAAAAAAATGAAAATGTAAAAAAGTTATTAAAATTTAAGTTTACTGTAAACTTAACTAAAATACATAACTAAATATTTTTTATTTTATACAAAATATATTTAAAAAATAATTTGGCCTCTAAAATGGCTATAAAATCAAAGCCACGTGTCTAACCAAACTGTGTCCCAAATTTGAAGTTGATATCACAAAAATTGGCTGCTAATTTCTTTTTTAAAGTAGCTATTCCATGGTAACACAGGGTCCAACTTCAAAATTGTTTTAAAAGGATGAATTTTGAGTGTTTAAGCTTTCGAATGACACCTAATTTATGATCATTACTTAAACATTTGATAGCGGTAAAAAGGGCTTTAACACCATCTTTTCACAACAATACATTTCAAAATTCAAAACAAAGCACAGAGCACAGATCTGTGTTGGGTAGATATACTGTATTGAATGCTATAATAATGTTTTAAATACCTTATAAATGCCACTGAAGAGCGACATGAACTTGCAGAGAAGAACAGCACACATACTGCCGATGTGCACAAACGGACCCTACAGAACACACACACACACACACACACACACACACACACACACACACACACACACACACACACACACACACCATCACAACAAGCTCACCTGAAAATAAACCCTGTAAAGCCAGACACATAAAGAAATCTAAAAATAATGCTTTTTTTTGTTGTTGTTGAGTATCATACCCATCATTGCCACCAGAGGGCACTCCTTCCGTCTCCCGTGGTATCATTAACACCATGAGTGTGTGTGTGTGTGTGTGTGTGTGTGTGTGTGTGTGTGTGTGTGTGTGTGTGTGTGTGTGTGTGTGTTCACCTCTTTGCCCACAGGTAATTCACTTCCAAGCACACAGGTCAGACTGATGACTTTGGATACTAGTGTTCTGAATGTGAGATACTCCGGCAGCACGACTCCTCTCAGAGCCGTCTTCATCTCAGGAATACCTGATCCTAACACACAAACACACACACATCAATCATGAGTTATGAAGAATTATAGAAAGAGTTCATCACTTGTTTCTCAGCTCAAATGTCCTCATTAATTTCCTTACACTTGTAGATCAGAGTGAACGCTATCAGAAAAACTCACAAATTATGTTTAGCTTTAAATATGATAATGGAGTGTGTGTGTGTGTGTGTGTGTGTGTGTGTGTGTGTGTGTGTGTGTGTGTGTGTGTGTGTGTCTCACCAACAGCCTGAGGCGATACTATGCTCGCGAATCCTGCCGCGAAACACATGAGGATCATAGAATAAGCGACCCATGCGAAATACTGCAGGAAAACATGACTGTCCGAGATATCGTAGATCCACCGGTGCGCTACAGAGACAGACAGAGGAATTAGATTTTTAAGCATTAAAGTAATGAACGTTTGGGAAAGAAATGCTTTTGATCCTAAAATCTTTTTTTAAATATAATCTTTTTTAGATTAGTGTTCATCAGAGGGGTCCAAGACCCCAGGTCTTTTGTCGCACTCGAATACACACAAAAGAAATTATGGATTTGAGGAGTTTTGTGGTTGAAATTTAAAACAGTAACAAATCCTTCCCTCGCGAGTCAATCTGACTCCCTTAGGAATGTAATGCGAGGAATGCTTCAGTACACATAGAAAAACCTAAAAATGCTCAAACTACAAACTAAAAAGGCTAAAACTTTACCAAAAAATTATTTTATAATGTCTACCTGTGTATCTGAATGCGCACTGAAGAGAAAGTGACTTTAGGACCCAGAGGAACAGCTCGTTTGCTCCATATAGAGCTATAAGCCCATCAAGAGTCATGAATATCATGATATATTATTTATTTTCCTCAAGAGGTCATAGACCCCCAATGTAAGATATTTAGAGCTGAATTAAAAGGTTTATGCATGAAATTGTGAGTTATTTTGAATTTTAATCGAAAGAATGTGAGGAATGTGCTTAAATTATTATTTATTTATTTATAAAATCTAGCAATTTAAAGGTAAATAAAAAAAATTAAAAAAATAATAAAATCTTTAAAAAAATGCATTAAAAATATAAAACGTATTATCAAAATGAAATAAAATAAGATTTCTGGACTAAAAAAAGGTATAATTTTAGGGCTTCTGGTGATTTTGACCCGCGAGATAAAGACTTGTTATAAAGTGCGAGGGAAGGATGAGGGTTAATGTCATACACTCACCGTCTGTTAAGAGTGTGACTAAGAGATCCATGACGAAGCTGAGCACTGCCATGATGAAACCCAGGATCATGAGGAAGATCCAGTCCGCTCCGACCAACGTCACGAAGAGCCGCTGAAAGTGTGTGACCCGCACTACAGAGAGGAAATACATTACCCATAATGCTTCAGCGCACACCTGCAGACTCCATAGACTCAGACTGCATTACCCATAAAGCCCAGACCAGTGCTCACATGAGAATAAAGTGAGCAATAAAAATGTTAGTTTCTTCTTTAAACACTTGAGTGTTGCAGTATATAGTGAGTACTCTGAGTATATAGTGAGTATACAGTGAGTCCTCTGAGTATATAATGAGTGTATATAGTGAGTACTGAGTATATAGTGAGTACCGGTACTGAGTAAATAGTAAGTATATAGTGAGTACTCTGAGTATATGGTGAGTGTATATAGTGAGTACTTAGTATATAGTGAGTATATAGTGAGTACTGGGTATATAGGGAGTATATAGTCTACTGTCTTGTACTTTGAGAGACTCTCGCTGCACTGCTCTCCAAACTAAGAAATTATGGATTTGATCAACTGGTCTCTCAACGCAATTGACACCATCTTCTCGACGAGAAGCTTGGGTTCGGGGGAACCTGACTGCCCTGCCGGGATGTTCACAGCTGGCTACACGATGGACGCGTGGGAGAGGTGGCGGGTCGTGTGTCTGGCGGCTCTTTCCGTGGAGGACATTGAAGATATCTACCTATTCGGAACCTTGATAACAGGGTTTCTGCTGATTGGATCAGGCATTGCCCTGGTTTATCGAGGAGTTAAGAAGTCGGCGACAGCTGTCCAAAGCTCCACAAGGCTGCCCGTCATGATTGAAGCAGTGGGCAGAGCTGTCAGCACTCAGACTGGGACTATGAACCACTATATGGAAAACATCATGGAGAAGCTGACAGCTCTGCATAGGCAAATGGATCGTTTCGGAGACCAAAATGGACCAGGAGCTGTGTAAATCGGAATGCGGCTACTCGTCCCAAGACCAAACAATCCCAATCTTATCTGCTTTCGGCCCCCCTCATCCAGCACTGGCCTTGGCCAAGGCTGCTGTTGGAACAACAACTCCCCCGGAAGAACACTGCAGCGAGACGCTCTTGCGTTCCTTCCCCCACTCCCTACAGACACCTGCTGATTGTTGACTCTGTCTGGGACATGATCAGGGTTGTCTCCATGGCAACTTGCTGTGTATCGCTATGACAATCCTGCGGACTTGAGGAACCTAGATTATGATGCCAGGCGTAGCGACTCTCCAGGCCTACACATACACGAACTCTTACATATATACAGATATGCAATCACCCCCCTCACCCCCCATCCCTCGCCTTCAACGCTTTCTACCACCAGTCTGACAGGCGGGTCTGTGACCAGCGCCGAGAATGGCTGCAGGACCGGATGGCTGCCTGCCTGTGCTGGGTTACCTCCATCCCCCACTCCCCTCCCCTGTTGCAAGTTTTGTGTGTTCATGTTGTAGAGTGTACTGATTATGTGCTAATGTTGCTGAGGTGTTTTTTACTGTTCCCAAACTGTACTCCTCACAGGAGCACAGTCTGGGGGTTGCCTTTATTTTTCTCCTCACCTCTCCTCATGTTATGCTGTATTTTCTTCCTCAATGCTCTGTCTTCCTGTCCTGTCTACCCCTTGTCATATTGTATGTATGTCTGTATGGACAGGTTGATGGCTAATTTCGCTGGTACTTGTGACTAGTGACAATAAAGGCTACTACTACTACTACTACTACTACTACTACTACATATAGTGAGTACTGAGTATATAGTGAGTATTGAGTATATAGTGAGTACTGGGTATATAGTGAGTATATAGTGAGTACTGAGTATATAGTGAGTACTGAGTATATAGTGAGTATATAGTGAGTACTGAGTATACAGTGAGTACGGAGTATATAGTGAGTACTGAGTATACAGTGAGTACTGAGTATATAGTGAGTATATAGTGAGTACTGGGTATATAGTGAGTACTGAGTATATAGTGAGTATATAGTGAGTACTGAGTATACAGTGAGTACAGAGTATATAGTGAGTACTGAGTATACAGTGAGTACTGAGTATATAGTCAGTATATAGTGAGTACTGAGTATACAGTGAGTACGGAGTATATAGTGAGTACTGAGTATACAGTGAGTACTGAGTATATAGTGAGTATATAGTGAGTACTGAGTATACAGTGAGTACGGAGTATATAGTGAGTACTGAGTATACAGTGAGTACGAAGTATATAGTGAGTACTGAGTCTATAGTGAGTATATAGTTAATACTGAGTATATAGTGAGTACTGGGTATATAGTGAGTATATAGTGAGTACTGGGTATATAGTGTGTGTATATAGTGAGTACTCTGAGTATGTAGTGAGTGTATATACTGTAGTGAGTACTGAGTATATAGTAAGTATATTGAGTATATAGTAAGTACTCTTGAGTATGTAGTGAGTGTATATAGTGAGTACTAAGTATATAGTGAGTATATAGTGAGTACTGAGTATATAGTGAGTATATAGAGACTCACTCACCTCCACACTGGTGACACGGACTGAGTTCAGACAGGGATGTTTGGGAACGACGGTCTTTGTGAAGACGGCCTGCATGGTTCGTGGGAATGCCTTGTTCCTACAGGACAGACACAGATAGATTCAGGGCTGTACAAACTGTAAGTACTGAGAAACAGAACTTACATAAAATGCCTTGAAATCACCTTCTTATTTTTACTACATATTATTTTTACTAAAACCCAGACAGGGTTCGTGCAGATTCTGTAAAATGCATTTCCAGGACTTTTCAAGCACTACTTTTTGGGAGTAGTTTTTCAAGGACTACAATCAGCACTTATCAAACAATATCTTTAATATTTTTTACTTATTTTATTAGTTTGTTTTTATTACGCAAAATTTTGTGTGAAAAGATTGTTTTTATTATTATTATTATTATTAATAATAATTCAAGCACTTTCAAGTATCTCTTCAAAAAAAAAAAAGGTCTGTTTTCAAGGTTCGTCCAGGACTTAAATTTCAGAAAAGTCAAATTCAAGCACTTTAAGCACTGTAACCCTGGGCAGATGTAAAACTATGAAAGGATTATTGATTCTGATTTCAAAAGTATCCACATTTAAGTATTTAAGAGTTGAAAAATTACACAATTTCTATACTTTTTTTTATAAACACACACACATTGATTTTTGAAAACAGGAGACAGTAGAGATTTTTTTGTATTTTTGATGCAAAAACTCTGCAGAGAAACCTGTCAAAAAATCATCTTTGTTCTGACTATGTTAAACTCTCAGACACTGTAGATGTTGAAGCAAACCAATATCTTGAAACCTGTCCCCTGAATATTTTCAGTGGTTTGGCATTCGAATATAGTGATGCTTAGGCTAATAATCATGAACCGTGTTCACACTTGACATAAATAGCAATGGATAGTTATTATAAAAACACATTACTATAGTTCAAAGTTTGTGTCTGAGAGGGATAATCACCCAAAATTACCATTCTGTCACAATTTTATTGTTTTTTACCTTGTAAATGTAATTGAGTGAAAATACAAGTAGAACAGATCACACATATACAAATTGTCCAAACATATTACTTTAGTAGGCTAGTGAAGTAGCTACTATTACTCAAACGAAGTAATGTACATACCCAGAGTTTACTTAAAACGACCATTGTTGTTACCATAATAAATTAATGTAGGCTACGAGTCATTTTGTTTAGTATTTTTAGGGTGTCCTGTGGCTCATACCAAATAACCAGTTTTACTATAGCTCATCTGAACTCTGTTTGCACCATTGAACATTATTTTCCTGTTATTACTGTAAAGCTGCTTTGAAACTATCTGTATTGTATAAAGTGCTATAGAAATAAAGGTGGCTTGACTTGACTGGTGTTTTTCACAGATCATGATGTGGTTGTTTTGTCAGGTTTGACTCACTTCTGTGGATAAATGATTTGTCCTCATACTGTCTTAGTGAACCCACCTAAAATCTTGCAGAGAAACCGATTAGTTCGGCAACTTCTGCCTCTTCTGAGTCTGTTTTAAATAATCTCTCCAGTTACGTTCAGGTTACGTAACCTACGTACACGTGCTTGAGTCTGTACGCTAACAGCGTAACGCGCGCGCGGGAAACGCATTCACGTCATCACGGCGGTGCTGAGGAGAGTCTGTCAGTAAATAAAGTAAGTTTGTCCGTGATATTATTTATGTTGTCATTTTGCGGATTAATCTTTCATATCGATGCATTCAGTTAAAATAATTAAATAACCGAGACAGATCTATATAGAATGACTGGATAGCTCATAGACTGTAAAAAAAGATGGACGACGCCCCTTCGCTCTCTTCCATAAGTGAAGCCGCCATTGTCCCGATATGGCGCTGACATCTTGGGACTTGAGTCTGCACAGTTGCGATTTCGGGACCAGACATGCGCAGTAGTGAGCAGGAAGTAAAGCCGCGAAATCAACGTCCCGCTCTGGTCCCGCCCTCACTCTCACTGAATTAATCACAAGCACACGCCTCTGCTGCAAAACAACCCATTATGTCAGTGTGAAATAATGAATTATAGAAATTTAGATATTAAATTTAAAGCTCCAATCTCCTCAGTCCTCCAAAGATCCCCAAAAAAAAAACTGCTTCAGTGACTACTTTGCTCAGAGAACCTGTCAATCACAGCTGTCAATCATGATGCCACCGTGCCGTTTTTATAGCATCAAATAACTAACTAAAAACAAACTTATTTTAAAAACAAACACTTGAAATTACATCAGCATGATAAAAACTACAGTAAATGACAGAAACTATCTTTGGAAAAAAGATATGTGAAGTGTAATTTAATTGTTTAGTTGGTCTCACGTCCCGTTGAATAACATGGGGAGGCGGGGTTTATGAGCTATACTAGGACCGGCCACCGGGGGGCGATCGAGATGCTTTGGCTTCACTTTTCAGGGCTTGTGCGGCACGCTTGGGATAGCTCATGACCAAGGGGGTAATCCATCAGCCGGAAGTTGAAGCCTCGCGGGAGCCGCCATTGTAGCAGAACTTCACCTGCTGTTAGCATTCCATTGACTCCCATTAATTTTGGCGTCACTTTGACAGCGAATAACTTTACATCTGAGGCGTCCAAAGACTTCATTTGTCCATTATTTATTTCTAAATAAACACGACAATGTATAAAAGGATCCATTACTTTGTATCTTACGTTATGGCCCCGTAGAAGCCGTTTTTGTTAAAAACAGGCTAACGATTGCGTCATAACCACGCAACTTTAGGCTTGTTTGAGATGCGCCTTGCCTCGCCTGAAATATAGGCGAGAGTAGGCGGCTGCAGTGAGGGGAGGAGTGAAAAAAGCGCAGGCAAGCCGGACGGTTCTCGTTTCTCGCAGTGGATCTGATACCTGCGAGATCAATGATGGATATCGCGGGATTCACGCTCGTGCACAGTGTTGATAATAAACTGTATGTAATTTAAGTTCTGTTGCTTTTATATGAAAATAAATATAATGAACAAGACACCCAAAGTACTTGTTATTTAATTCCATTCCAAATAAGTGTTTATCAATCATTTTTTCTTTAATACAGACATAGGCTGTGTTTTTTTATATATATAATAAAATTACATTGCATAACCCATAGAGATCGCACTGTCCGAGAGTTTGGGAATATTCACACATAACATATACACGTAAAACATGATATCCGAGTTTTAAAATCAAACATTTTAAAAGAGAACAATACATCACGGTTGTTTAAACCAATCAACATCAAGCTGTGTCGTCAGCAAGTCGTTTCCCATCATGCTTTTGATCAGCGCAGTCGGTGGAGAGCAACTGCGCGCGACTGCAGAATCCGACACTTGCGCCTTGCGCTCGCGAGAGCTTTTTGACACACGTCAGCATGACATCAGAGCAAGGCGGACCGCACTCGGACACATTTCTAACAGGCATGCATTACGCGCTGATCACCGGTGATCGGTTCTGCGCAGATTTTGCTCATCTCAAACAAGCCTTTTATGTCGCACAATAGAGACATTAGCGTATAGACAGGAGGAGAAGCTCACAGGCAATCTTTTACTGTCTATGAGGCAATCGGGGGGACATGGAGGCATAAAGTCAATGGAGAAGCCCATAGATAGATTCCATAAAAACAACGGGACAAAATATTTCAACAACGTTTTTGAGGAATTAGGGGATTCAGATTTGTTTTGCCACAGCTACTAGAAGATGTACAACTGTCAGACTGTCGTCACGCTCATTACATTAAGACGTAGCTAAATCTACTGTACAACAGTAGGCTAATATAATTATTTCAGTCAAATTCTTCAAGCTAAACCAAACTTATATTTTGACGGGTTGCCGTGAAGACCTTTGAGTTGTTGTATGTGTATGATATGACGATAGTTTTTCTCAAATGAAACAGTAAAATGCTCATGAAGTGACTCTCAGATCGGCTCTGGAAGTTCATCATGCCCTCATATCGTGGCAGCAGAGACTGAAACCTACGCGAGCGTCACGCGTGCTTCTGTGCGTGTGTGTTTGTTGCTCAAACATGCCGCACAAGCCCTGAAAAATGAAGCCAAAGCATCTCGATCGCCCCCCGGTGGCCGGTCCTAGTATAGCTCATAAACTCCGCCTCCCCATGTTATTCAACGGGACGTGAGACCAACTAAACAATTAAATTACACTTCACATATCTTTTTTCCAAAGACAGTTTCTGTCATTTACTGTAGTTTTCATCACACTGATGTAATTTCAAGTGTTTGTTTTTAAAATAAGTTTGTTTTTAGTTAGTTATTTGATGCTATAAAAGCGGTGCTGTGGCGTCATGATTGACAGCTGTGATTGACAGGTTCTCTGAGCGAAGTAGCCACTGAAGCAACAACGGACTTTTTTCGGGATCTTTGGAGGACTGAGGAGATTGGAGCTTTAAATTTAATATCTAAATTTCTATAATTAATTATTTCACACCGACATAATTTGTTGTTCTGCAGCAGAGGCTTGTGCTTGTGATTGATTCAGTGAGAGTGAGGGCGGGACCAGAGCGGGACGTTGATTTTGCGGCTTTACTTCCTGCTCACTACTGCGCATGTCTGGTCCCAAAATCGCAACTGCGCAGACTCAAGTCCCAAGATGTCAGCGCCTTATCAGGACAATTGCGGCTTCACTTCTCGCCAATGGAAGAGAGCGAAGGGGCGTCGTCCATCTTTTTTTATAGTCTATGGTGTTGCTGCGTTCTATTATTGTCAACCAACCGACTCGGCCCTCGGATATGACGTCACTTCCACACTTCAAGCGTTCTGGTAGGTTCTGCGCGTCCGAGTCGGAGAAAACACATGGACGCCACCCAGAAAGCTGTTGCTATGGTAGCACTGGCCGAGTACCAGGCGCTTATCAAAACGCAGCCATTTGAACTTCTAAAATTTTCCCTTTATTTCGTGTTTTAGTTTATCTTCTGTTAGCCATGTTAGTAACACCCGTTTGAAACGAGGCTTCATTCAATATTGCTCTCACAACAAAACCGATTCCCATACCCACATGCAGTGATACGGACGCAGTAAGGTATTGCAGTAATACGAGTGATTAAAATCATCATTTAAACAACCAAAGCGGTGCAAAAACCATTCAAGTCACACAGGGCGCAGCCATCTTGGATTCCGTGTCGGAATTCTTGCTCGGTGTCCTCACGGTTGTCTGACGTCCGAGCTGGGAAAGATCCGAGGAAAGGGGGCGTGTTGGTGCGTGTTGCTATGCAACGTCTGTCTTCCTAGTCGGAACTCCGACACGGATAAATAATAGAACGCACCGTGTGTGTGTGTGGTAAATTAAACCGCGCGTCTGCGCCATTCATTCCCACAGAGACAAGCAGAACATGCAGGGTTAATAGCCAAGTTGTTTGCGGTTTAATATTCACAGACACTAGTATAATACATCATTGGCTAAAGTGCTACTAGTAAAAAAGTTACTCTGGAGCCTCGCGCTGAGATAAACACTGAAGCGATTGAAAGCAGCTATTAGCGGGTACCGAATATACCCGGGATTCGGTACTACCGATACTGCAGAAATGCTGGTATCGTCCGATTTTCCAAATTTCAGTTCTGACTTGGTACCGAAGTAACAAGGTTCTTTTGACAACACTAGTAGAAGCATTAAGTTACTCTTGCCTCAGAGAAAACAACACAGGAATAGCGACAATTGTACATATAAATCACAACCTGGGGGCAGTTTTTCTACATCCTTTTGTGAACATCATTTTACACTTGTAAGCTACACGTCGGAGCTATCAATCTCTGTATAACGGCCGCTGGAGCCTCTGCTGGTAGGGAATCGTAGGATGGCCGCTCGAACACTTCCGGTGGCTTCACTTCCTGATGGCAGTTTAGAACGTCATGAGCTATCCAGTCATTCTATATAGACCTTATGCGCCAGAGAAACAAGGGCGCCGCCATCTTTAGAATATTGTCTTTGAACTTCCGTTTTGCGGTCGCTCTGTATATTTCTATGGCATCGCTGTCCAGGAGTAATTAGCTTTTAAAGTGGATTTACTTGATGTAAAGTTAAGGAAAGTTATCATGAGGATTGTAATGTTTAAAGCAGATGTCTCAACAAATGTCAGTAGACCGGGAAGATTTGAAAATGAGCCGTTCATTTATAAATAGGCAAGATCTCTGTGAAAATACAGACCGGAAGACAAAAGACAACGAGCGCAGTGCTGAAAAGGGGCGGAGCTACATAAGGTCTATAGATCAGTGGGCTGAGCGATATGACGATATATTGTGGCGACGATGTAAATTGTGGATCCATCGTTTGTGTTGCGGTATTATTTCCACACAGTAATGTTTGCGGGACTGCTTAAAGTTATTGACACGTTTAAGCGATAAAAAAAGAGGTTTAATGAGAAAATAAGTGCTGGTGTGTGTGTGTGTGTGTGTGTGTGTGTGTGTGTGTGTGTGTGTGTGTGTGTGCTAGGCCTATTATTAAAAATCCAATAAACCGCGAAAGAGACCTAAACAGCTTTAACGTTAGTTAGGCTAACTATACATTTTTTGCTACATTGGCCTAACGTTACTTGAAATTGGTATCGAGAATTGTGATTTCTTTTTATTTGCTGTTGTTATATTACCACCATTATTTCCAGTACAAATTGCATATTTTGATATAAAATTTCTCATAATATTTTGTCATATCGCCAACCACCATTGTTTGTTTTGCTAATTGAAAATACTAGCCTAACTATTCCAGTTTTAAATGTTTATATTTGCTATTATTAACGTTAGGGTTTGATATTATTGCACTATTCATAGTCTGTGACTGTGAGAGTATGGCTAAATTATAAAAATGTGTCTTATTTTACATACAAAGCACATTTATGTGATTATTGATGCACATTAATGTTATTCATCATTGACCATCTGGATTTATTTCAGAAACTTATAACAGATGCGTGCCAATAATAACGTATCTCTGTCATGGTTATTATTAATATGACCCCTGTTACATTAGTGATAAAACATATAATAGCTTTGACTATTACATTTATTCCTAGAAGTAAAGCCAGCGTCTGTAACGTCTTTGCAAATGCTTTTGACCATTGTGTTGCTCTCTTCTGTATTTATGTAATGTTGGTGTTTTAAACACACTTCTGGAGTTGGCAATAGCAGTTTCTGCGGCTGCAGGGCTATCTATCACCGTCTCTTCTTCATTTATAATATTATTCTCTATATGAACTCATTACACCAGCTTCTCTGTCACCTTCTTTACTCTTAAAATATCCTTAATTTCATGAGTGATAATGCATTTCCTCACCTTTTCATCTCATTATGATTTAATATGTCATAATTTGGACTTGTTATCTAATAAATAAATATGACTTGGTATATCAAAATTTCGAAATATTTATGTCATTGTTTTTTAAGTCATGATTTTGAAATTTCATGTAATACATGGGACAGTATGAATACCACAACTTTTTATGTGGTAGGCCTATATTTCGACTTTTTAATGTCATAATTTTGACTTCATCTAACAAATATGACTTAATGACTTAATAATTTAAACTTTTTTATGTTGTAGCCTATATTTTGACAAGTCATATTTTTGACTTTTTATGTAATTATAACTTGTCAGAATTTTGACTTTTAAATGTCATCGTTGTTTTTAAGTCATCATTTCAATTAAGTCAAGATTTAGATCTTTCATCTCATAATTATGGATTAGTATGTCGTCATTTTAGTACTAGTATGCAATATTTGTGACAGTATTTCAAAATTTTAATGTCATCATTTTTTTAGTCAACTTAGTATGTCATAATTTCGACTTTAAACTCATAGATATGACTTAGTACTATGTCATAATTTCGTTAGTTCATGATTTTTATTTTGTTTTATTGGATATTAATCTTTCATATGCATTCAGTGAATATTATTAAATACATGTAATATAGTTTCTGCAGCTGCAATTCTATTTATCACCATCTTCTTCATTTTTTACATGTTGATAACACTTGTTCTCAGCTAAACCAGCAGACAGGTGGTGTAGTTACAACATCTACCAGCAGGGGCTAATGGGGCAAAACACAGAAAGATCGAAGAAACACTCACCAAATGACTCTGGTCTGTACCATCCACACCCATGATGGAGATCTCTCACACACACTTCAATATACTGCTGGTCGCCCCACACACTCTCAGCGCGTAACGCAAACGTGCGTCGGTCAGTGGCGTGACAGAGTCGGAGAGCTTTTATATGTGAAAGAAGTTTGTGTTGTGCTAAATATGAGAGAAACCTCGCCCACTGCGTATGAACATGAGTACATGAGTACTTCAGTTCTCAGAAAGGAGAGCAGTGATCAATCATGAAAACAATTCTTCAAAACATTTCAGTTTTAATATTATGATTGGCTATATTTATGTAGAATCAAATATATCCTAAAATTCACCTCATGAAGGTGGGAATCTTCAAATAGAAGTGAGCTGAAATATTCAGTTCACGTCTAAACTTTTGCTACATACCAAGTTTTCCCAATATAAAGATGTAAATTAAATAATTGTTCATGCTCTCATTTTCCAGCTCATATAGTGCCAGAAGATTCAACCTGTCCTTTTCCATGAAATACAAATCCACCCAGAATGAAATTGTTAAAGCACAAATGAGTTCATGAGAATTTGCTGACCCATCAAGTGCATAAACACTTCATGGAGGAACACACACTTTTATTGCCCCGTCCAGAGAGCGCACTGTTTTAGCAAATCACTGTTTATTGACAGGTTAAACACGAACAGAACTTTATTTATATACAGATTTTTATCTGAAGGTGGAAGTTGTGTGGACGGTCAACAGTCTGTGGGAGTGAAGTACAGCTCAGCAAAACCAATCAAACCGCACTGGAAAGGGTTACCTATTGGGTTTTCATCAACTTACACTGTAAAAAAGTATCGTGATTTTAACGGTAAAAGACCGTAAAAATGCTACTGTGAAAAACGGTTAATTAGTTTACTGAAAGTTTCCGTACTATATATACGGTGAATAACTGTGACAGATCTAACCGTATATTTAATGTTTACAGTTTTTGGAAGTGGAAAAGAACAAGTCATTGTATAATTTACAGTGAAAAAACGTAAAGTGACATTCCCACAATTACTGTTTCTTCACAGTTTCTAATCAGTTATGTACATTAGGATTTTATGTTACATCTAATGTTGTTAATTTAATGTTTATTGCATTTTTACAATTTCATGTGTGTTATGATGGTGTTTAGTGTGTGTGTGTGTGTGTGTGTGTGTGTGTGTGTGTGTGTGTGTGTGTGTGTGTGTGTGTGTGTGTGTGTGAATGACACTGTGCAGCTTCTACATATTACTATTAACTTTCTTGTGTAAAATCTACTTATGACAAGCTTTCATTGATCATGTGACTCTCATCTCCGCTGTGATTGGTGGATGTCAGTGTATTACAATGGTACAAAACGTCTCGGTTACGGATGTAACCCTCGTTCCCTGAGTAGGGAACGGAGACGTTACGTCGAGTGACGGAGAATGGGGATTTCGCCTAGAAAGCCAATCATCTTCGAGTATTACAAAACGAGCCTATGGCAATGAAAATGCCATGGGTCTGCGGAATTTGCATAGCGTATCTCCGCCCCACCGCGTGGGTATAAAAGGAGGAACGCCGGCAAAGGCAGATCATGTCTTCTCTGAGGAGCCGAGACTGAACTCAGGCGTCTACCCAGCGGTACAGCGGAAGTGGCAGGGAGACGTAACGTCTCCGTTCCCTACTCAGGGAACGAGGGTTACATCCGTAACCGAGACGTTCCCTTTCGTAGTCACTCCGAGTTACGTCGAGTGACGGAGAATGGGGTCCCCGTATAATCACGCCACCTTCACAGCTGTCTTCCAGTGCCCTGCGAAAGTCTGATCCCCCTGTCGTGATACTGGCACGGACGAAGGAGTCCTACTTAACACAGGAATACCAAGGTACACTGGGGAGCATATCTCAGAGGAGATATGCCGCAGCATGCCTACCCGTAGGGAGGACTTAGAAATACACATATGGCCGGAAGGCTTCATATGGAGGAACACTGGAGTAACCAGCCCGTGGGGTGGCAACTTTCAACTCCAGGGGTGGCAAGGTGGCTTGCCGAGGGAAAGACACATGCTCAAAGAGGCTTACAGTGGACATACACATGTGGGGGTTACTCAGGGGAGGAACCATGCACACGGAGGCACCTAGCCGACGCACAGGCAATAGACACTGGCGCCAGCGTCAACAGTGCTGGAGGAACTCAGGGCTTCAGAAGGGAAGGCTCACCTGAGGAGAATAACCGCACGTATCCAGTCCGTGGAGTGGAATGGCGAGCAAGTGAAGACACCTGAGCGGGTCCTGAACTAGCTGGTTGAAGCGAGTACATGGGAGGACACTGGCTCCACTCGGAGATTATAGAATCTGGCGAATGTGTTAGGTGTCGCCCAGCCTGCAGCTCTACAGATGTCTGCCAGCGAGGCGCCATGCGCTAGAGCCCAAGAGGAAGCCACACTCCGGGTGGAGTGGGCTGTCACACCAAGGGGGCACGGTCGGCCTTGCTGTTGGTAAGCCAAAGCAATGGCGTCCACTATCCAGTGAGACAACCTCTGCTTTGAGAGAGCCTTTCCCTTCAGTCTCCCACCATAACAGACAAAGAGCTGGTCTGAGGTCCTGAAACACCGCGTCCTGTCTACGTAAGCGCGGAGAGCGCGTACTGGACAGAGCAGTGCCAAGGCTGGGTCTGCCTCCTCCAGGGGCAGCGCTTGCAGGTTCACCACCTGGTCCCGGAAGGGAGTGGTAGGAACCTTGGGCACATATCCAGGCCGGGGTCTCAGGATCACGTGAGAGTAAGCCGGCCCGAATTCCAGGCACGCTTCGTCAACGGAGAATGCGTGCAGGTCCCCTACCCTCTTAATGGAGGCCAGTGCAACCAGGAGCGCTGTCTTCATAGACAGGAACTTTAGCTCCACTGATTGCAGAGGCTCAAAGGGAGCCCTCTGCAGGGCATTTAACACCACTGAGAGGTCCCAAGAGGGAACGAGAGGAGGGCGAGGAGGATTCAGTCTCCTCGCTCCTCTCAGGAACCTGATGATCAGGTCGTGCCTTCCCCGAGACTTACCAGCAACTGCTTCGTGATATGCAGCTATAGCGGCCACATACACCTTCAGGGTGGAGGGAGACAGCCTTCGCTCCAGCCCGTCTTGCAGGAAGGAAAGCACGACACTGATCAAGCATCTCCTGGGGTCTTCTCGGCGAGAAGAGCACCAGTTGACGAAGAGGTTCCACTTCAACGCATAGAGATGTCTCGTGGACGAAGCTCTAGCGGAAGTGATGGTAGCCGCCACCGCAGGTGGCAGGGTACTCAAACCTGCCTCGTCCCGTCCAGAAGCCACACGTGGAGCCTCCAGAGATCGGGACGAGGGTGCCAAAGGGTGCCCCGTCTCTGAGAGAGGAGGTCCTCTCTCAGAGGAATTGGCCAAGGAGGTGCTGTCGCGAGGAGTACTAGTTCAGAGAACCAGGTCCTGGTGGGCCAGTACGGCGCAACCAAAGTGACCTGCTCCTCGTCCTCCTTGATCTTGCACAGAGTCCGTGCGAGAAGGCTCACTGGGGGAAACGCATATTTGCGTAGGCCCCGCGGCCAGCTGTGCGCCAGTGCATCCGTGCCGAGCGTGCCCTCGGACAGGGAGTAATACAGGGCACAATGGGATGAGTCGTGGGAGGCAAACAGGTCTATCTGTGCGTCCCCGAACTGGTCCCAAATCAGCTGGACCGACTGGGGATGGAGTCGCCATTCGCCGGGGATAGGACGGAACCGAGACAGCTCGTCGGCTGCAAGGTTCCGAACGCCCGGAATGTAGATAGCACGAAGGGACCTCAGGTGCTTCTGACTCCATAAGAGGAGGTGGCGAGCGAGTTGCGACATACGGCGGGAGCGTAGACCACCTTGACGGTTGATGTACGCTACTGTTGCGGTATTGTCTGAACGGACTAGCACGTGTTGACCCTTGAGCAGCGTATGGAAACGGTGCAGGGCAAGGCGTACTGCCAGCAACTCGAGGCAATTGACATGCAGAAGGCGCTGGGGTCCTGTCCAGGAGCCCGCGGCAGCATGTCCGTTGCACATGGCGCCCCAGCCCGTGGAAGAGGCATCTGTGGAGACAACAATATGCCTGGAAACTCGTTCTAGGGGGACTCCGGCCCGTAGAAAACTGAGGTTCCTCCAGGGGGTGAAGAACTGACGGCAGGTCGGAGTCACTGGGACTCGGAGCGTGCCGTGATGCCATGCCCACCTCGGGACTCGATTGCGAAGCCACAGCTGAAGCGGTCTCATATGAAGCAATCCGAGCGGCGTTGCCGCGGCTGCAGATGCAGATGCCATATGCCCCAGGAGCCTCTGAAATAATTTCAGTGGGACCGCACTCTTGCCCTCGAACTGACGAAGACAAGTCAGCAGTGAGTGTGCGCGCTCGCTCGTAAGCTGCGCGGACATGGCGACCGAGTCGATCTCCATACCGAGAAAAGAGATCCTCTGCACGGGGCTGAGTTTGCTCTTCTCCCAGTTGACCCGAAGGCCCAGACGGGCTAGGTGCCGGAGCACAAGGTCTCTGTGTTCGCAAACCTGAGCTCGAGAGTGGGCTAGAATCAGCCAGTCGTCGAGATAGTTCAGGATGCGAACCCCGTGTTCGCGTAGGGGAACAAGGGCTGCCTCGACGACCTTCGTAAAGACGCGAGGAGACAGAGCCAACCCGAATGGGAGAACCGCGTACTGGTATGCCTGCCCCTCGAAAGCAAACCGAAGGAACGGTCTGTGTCGAGGTAAGATGGAGACATGAAAGTAGGCGTCCTTCAGGTCTATCGCTGCAAACCAATCCTGTGGCCGCACGCACCCGAAAATGCGTTTGGCCGTGAGCATCCTGAACGGCAGCCTGTGAAGGGAGCGGTTCAGGACGCGCAGGTCCAGGATCGGTCGTAACCCACCGGTTTTCTTGGGGACGATGAAGTACGGGCTGTAAAACCCCGACCTCATCTCGGCTGGAGGGACAGTCTCGATTGCACCCTTCGCCAGCAGGGTGGCAACCTCCGCTCGCATGATGGGGGCATTGCCACCGACCATAGTGAAGCGGACTCCGCTGAAACGGGGAGGAGACCGAGCGAACTGAATCGCATAGCCGCGCCTGATCGTTCGGGCGACCCAGCGGGACAGGCTGGGGAGCTCTAGCCAAGCTGCCAGAAACTGAACCAGCGGGGTCATGCGAACGACAGACGTCCCCCCGGAGGGGCAGCGAAGCGGAGTGACCGGCCCCGGCGAGGGTGGCATAGCGGCCCTGTGCGGGGGCGTGGTCAGGCTCCGCGCCCTGACAGAGGAGACCAGGGAAGGACCAGCGTTCCACGGGGGTCTGCTCTGCCAGGGGGCTGGCGACAGAGGGGGACGAGAGCGGTGTGGTCCGAAGACGGCACGCACTGTCGTCTGCGCCCTCTGGAACAGAGGGAGACAGGAGTGGCGAGGCCCGGAGGCGGCGCACACTGCTGTACTAGAGAACTCTGTGACAGAGGGGGATGAGAGCGGCGAGGCCCGGAGGCGTCGCACACTGTCAGCCGGCTCTGTGTGCTCAGTGATGGAAGTGTTGGTTCTTTCTTTAACAGTTTTAGGGTACTGCCCACCCGTGGGTGAGCAGCGGGAAAACAAAAGATTCTCCCCCGGCCCTCCGCCGGGGGAAGGAGGGGGCCTGCAACCACCTCCTGGGGAAGAACCGGGACCATCACTGAGCAGCCCGTCTCAGGAGCGCCGCTTAGCCTGGCGTTTAGCGGGGCGCGGGGCTGGAGAGGGCTGGGGCGCCTTCCTGCGGCCTCCTCCACGACGCGGCCTGGGTGAAGGCTGCTGCTGGGGCCGTGCGGGAGGGGAGGGAGCGGCAGGAGGGCGCCCTCGGCGGCGAGCAGGCTGAGGCTTCTGAACCGACGGCTGGGTGGAGGCAGCAGCGGGCCGTCGGGGCAGAATATGTTTGATAGCCTCAGACTGCTTCTGTGCGGTCGAGAACTGCTGGGCAAAGTCCTCGACCGTTCCGCCGAAGAGGCCGGCCTGGGATATGGGGGCGTCGAGCAGACGAGAGCGCTCGGCGTCCCGCATATCAGCCAGGTTCAGCCACAGGTGACGCTCCTGGACCACCGAAGTGGCCATCACCTGACCCAGGGAGCGTGAGGCCTCTTTCGTCGCTCGGAGAGCGAGGTCAGTGGCGGCACGCAGCTCATCAAAGAGCCCTGGGTCAGTCCCGCCCTCGTGCATATCTCTGAGCAGCTGGGCCTGGTAGACCTGTAAGGTGCTCATCGCATGCAGAGCGGCGGCCGCCTGTCCTGCAGCCTTGTAAGACTTCGCCACGAGGGAGGACGAAAGCCTACAGGCCTTGGACGGGTGCTTAGGATTACCACGATATGAAGCACTCTGAGGACACAATTGCATCGCAACAGAGCGTTCAACCGGGGGAACCCCAGTGTACCCACGGGCGACCGCCCCATCGAGGGGGGGAAAGGCGGAGAAAGCCGACGAACGTGCACGGGAGGTCAAGGGAGCCTTCCATGATTTCGTCAGCTCCTCATGCACTTCCGGGAAGAAAGGTATTGGGGTTGGCTGCGGCCGAGAGGCGGCAGCCGCGCCCAAAAACCAATCGTCCAGCCGCGAGCGCTCGGGGCAGGGTGGAGGGTTCCACTCGAGCCCGATGCTCGCGGCGGCTCGGGAGAGCATGGCGGTCATCTCGGGATCTGATACGGGCAACGCTGGAACTCCAGAAGGAGGCAACGCAGCCGCATCGTCACTTCCCGATGACTCTTGCCCACCTTGTGATGCCGCGATCGACATCGAGTCATCCTCTGGAGCGCCGAATGAAATACGCGGGGCATCAACGGATGGACCCGGTAAAATCACCACGGCGCTCGCGGGTTGCAACACTACAGAGGGGGGCGTGGTCCGAGGACGTATCGTCGGATTTTCACCCTCAAGTCACCCTGTCCACCAGCCGAAGTACCACCTCTCGAGGAGGGTGTGGATGAGGGGACTCTCTCTCGAATGAGATCATTGAGTCTCGACCTTAGTGTTGCGATGGTCATGTTCCCACAGAAGGAACATGAGTCATCCACAAGCGCTGCTTTAGCGTGCTCTAAGCCCAGACACGCAAAGCAGCGATTGTGCCCATCAAAGGTAGACAGGAATCGACCGCACCCAGAAGAACACGGGCGAGACATCTTTAAAAAGACGTGCCACGTGCAGCTCTTTTAGAGAGGAAAAAAGCTCAGCGATGCTGAGGCGACCAGGGAGAAACACACCAACTGGCAGATCACTGCACAGACCGCAGGCAATGTGAACTCGCTGGATACCGCCGTCACACCAACACCGGAGAGCTCGCTCGTCTCGAAGAGAAGTCACTGATAACTCAGGATTTGGCTTGTGGAGTGAAGAGAAGTTTCTTGGCTCCGAAGCGAAAACATGATCTGCCTTTGCCGGCGTTCCTCCTTTTATACCCACGCGGTGGGGCGGAGATACGCTATGCAAATTCCGCAGACCCATGGCATTTTCATTGCCATAGGCTCGTTTTGTAATACTCGAAGATGATTGGCTTTCTAGGCGAAATCCCCATTCTCCGTCACTCGACGTAACTCGGAGTGACTACGAAAGGGAACCGATATTAGTACTTCAATATGTGGGTAAATTAACATTATATCAGAAAATGAAACTTTTTTTACTGTAAATTTAAGTTAAGTCTGTAAAACCTAAAATGTTGCTACCGTATTTTTTACGGTAGATTTCTGCCATCCACAGCGGCCGTTTTTTACCGTAAATTTAACAGATTTTTTACAGTATCTACTGGAAAACTAGATGCCATTATCTTTGATTACTTGAATCAGTGTAAAGTACAAGTATAAGTTAGTTATGAGTCATAATGATTATACAAAGGTGGCTTATTTATTGATTTTATTATTTCAAAGAATGACTTGCTTGTGGGGTATTTTTGGAAAAACAGAAACATTTCTGAGTTTCTTCTACAGTAATCTTGGCAGAATGCTGCATTATCACTGTTATTACTTTGGGTACTAATTTAGCTCATGTTGTTATTATAAAAACACACACACATCAGCTGTTTTCCAGGGATGCAAACTCAAAAAGAACAGAAAATAAATAAACAATCACGGCTATTTCAGGCGTATGCTTTTTTTTTAAAGTGGGGCAATTGACATTGAGATGAACAGGATTGTTACCAAATACAGGGTTCGTACGGGTGCTTGAAATCCTTGAAAATGTAAATTTTGGATAAAATGCTTGAAAATGCTTGAAATTGTAACTGTATTTCTTTCACAACAAATACCTATCTGACTGAATAGTTTGTTTATTAAATGGAGAAATAAAATGTAGCCCTTCAGAAACAGAGCGATTTGCGCTACGCTGGCCAGAGCAAAAGTAGAAGAGTTTTCATTTGAATTTCTGTGCTTGCAATATTTACACCGCTCTATTCCAGTAGATAAATGTATGTGCTGGCAATGACATTTTTTTTTCAGGCAGGGCCTGTGCACTGTCAGAGTATTCTGGGTTCAAATTGAATTACAGGTTGTTGTTGCACTATCTCAGATTTTGTTCAAACCTTGTCTATATCAAGAATGTGTCCCAAAACCAAGGCCTGTAAAATATTTCTGTTCAAATCCTGTCTTCATATTTTCAGCCCTTTAAATTTCTTCAGTTTTACAGCCTGAAAATCATATTATCTGGGAAGCAATATTTGGACATTAATATAATGAAAAGTATTATTCATAGGCATTATCTACTTAGACAGTGATACATTTTGAAAAATAAAACTTGTGATTTGCTTAAATATCTGATCCTTCTGCTATTACAAAACACAATTTTGCCTGTTTATAGCATTATCTCTTTTAATGCAATAAAAACACTAAATAATAGTTTTGACTATGTATTTTTATGTAATTTACGGTGGTGTAAGGTGCTGGAAAAGGCTTTAAAATGGACCTTGAAAGTGCTTGAATTTGACCTTGGAAAAGGTGTACGAACCCTGCAAATAATATCCCTCCTTTTTGATGCAAAAATGTTCAAACGTATTGGTTAAGAACAATCGATTGATAAAGGATCCAATGGTTTAGCCAGGACTGTCTCAAGCCACCCAAAGTTGTGTTAGTAGTGTAACTAGTCAACCTCAACTCTACTAACCACTGTCAACCATATCCTTGTTATTCAGAAAAAAAGACAATATATTGCACTATGGGAATTAAAAGGGCAGGCCTTAAGGTAGCCAATGATGTGCTGTTTTTAAGTCACATGACATTTGAGTAGTCACATGACTGTCACGTCACCCTGAATACACCTGTTGAGGTGCTCCACAAATTGCTCTATTAACCGTATTTCTAAACATCTCTTCTCAAGGGGGATTTTTTTCATCGTTTTTAATAGGTAAATTAGATATTTTTATTCACAAAGCAACTTTGTCTAACATAGTTTTACTGTAAATTGAGAAAATGTCAATGTTACTTTCCATATGGCAACGCTGTACCACAGTGGAATTGCAGTAATTTATTTCCCCATTGGGATTTTTCAACAATATGATTGCGACAATTGAAGTGTTTATTGTAGTATATTTGTATTCATTTATAAATAACAGATTGATTAGAAAATGAATAAAGCAATATTTTTGGGAAAGGTCATTAGGAAGAGTGCAGAGTTATGAGTTAGCCAAATTATGGGGTGTAATAATAGGGATCTACTTTATTTTTTGTATGAGTACCTCGCCTCCCCCCAAAAATGTTTTTTCAAAAATCTTTTTTGATTTGTATGATTGAAGCTATTTCATGTCATAAAAACTTATTTGAAAAAATATTTCATGGTTAGAACATAATGCATACCATAGAGGGTTAAAGTAGGAGAAACGTTAGGAGAGACTAATTACTTTTGAGTTAAAGTGTTTTTTTTTTATCTTTTCAATATACTATAAAGGTGTATATTTATACTGTGCACATCCAGATATGTTTGAAGCATATGATTTCAAGACTTGACTTCTGTGTTTGGATTTACTGCAGTTATTGGTGTGAACACAAGAGGGCGCTTCCCAAACACTCCTGATCAAAACAAGTCTCTGTTTCCCAGTGTCTTATAGGAGAAACTCAAACAAACGTGTAGCTCAATAGTTGCATTGAAGTGCTAAACACCTACCAAATATCAAATACATGTACTAATACTAGTCAAAAGTTTTGGATTGGTAAGATTTTTTAATGTTTTAAAAAGAAGTCTCTTCAGTACGGAAGAGGATTAGGGCCAAGCAATAATAAAAAAATAAAACCATCTCGAGATTAAAGTCATTATAATGCGAAATTAAACTCGTTAAATTTCGAGAAAAAAAATCATTAAATATCGAGAATAAAGTTGTTGTTTCTCGAGAAAAAACTCGTTAAATTTCGAGAAAAAAACTCAAAATACAATCTTGAGAATAAACTCATTACATTTCGAGAATAAAGTCGTTGTGTTTCGAGAAAAAAGTCGAAATGAAATGTAGAGAATAACGCATTTGATCAGTGTTCATACACTCCGTTACACATAGCCTATACTGATAGAGGACATATCAGAGTTGATCACTTAGTCAAGCTATATTTTAGACTTTCTTTCAGTAACAAAGAAATACTATCAACTTTATTTAATTATGACAGAATTAGCATACAAACTTTAAAGAGAATTTGCAAGCGGCTAGCTCTTTTTAGAAGAAAAAATCAGTCCAATTTGCGCGATGTAGGCTACTCGCTTTTGTCCAACATGAAATGACAACCAGTGGACAAATGCACTCTGGCATATGGATGATAAATTAAAACCGTATGACATTGCCATTAATAGCTGTATAGATGGTTACAGTCCTTACATTCTGTTGATGGAGGCGTACACAACCAACAACGATCCTAAAGTAATAAGCCAGCGATTTATTCTCACGATTATTTCGACTTTTTTCTCGAAATTTAACGAGTTTTTTACTCGAAACACAACGACTTTATTCTCGAAATGTAATGAGTTTATTCTCAAGATTGTATTTCGACTTTTTTCTCGAAATCTAACTAGTTTTTTCTCGAAACACAACGACTTTATTCTCGATATTTAATGAGTTTATTCTCAAGATTGTATTTCGAGTTACCTTTCAAGGGAACTCGAGCTGCGTTGAGACGCGGTGGGAACGCTCTGCGTGATTGCGTCTTGTAGCACGTGTATAATCAGTCCAATGGAAGAGCGAGACGTCATAGGCGGATGATGTCATAGACCAGGAAGCTATAAAGCACCCCTGAGAACAGACCGCGACAGTTTCTGTGCCTTCAGCAAGCGATCTGTGTATTCTGTCCTTGTCATATTTATTGTTGTCTGTCAAGTTTCAATATATATATATATATATATATATATATATATATATATATATATATATATATATATATTGAAACTTGACAGACAACAATATATATATATATATATATATATATATATATATATATATATATATATATTATGGCTATAGAGAGCAAGCAGCTTTGTGTTGTTCCCTGCCAACGTTATATCACGGGTGGGGACACATCAGCTTTTTGTGGGAGTGGAGCATGCCACAGTCAGTTCTCGAGGGGGCTGACTATGAGCATTGCGAGAAGCTGTCCGTGAGGACGCTCCGCTCCCGCCGGGCGTTCTTCGAGGAGGACGGTTCGGTTCGGTTCGCGCTCCCCGCGCGGGTCCCGCTGTTGCTGAGGCACGGCGGCGACTCGCATTTTGGGGTTCGCAAACGGATCTAACAGCGGGGGTTGGGACGGGCCCCGCCCTATCTCAGCTTTCACCTGCCAGATCCAGGGCTGGCGATTTCCAGTTCCGAGGAATTGGTATCGTTAGTGTTTTGTTAAGAAAAAGTGAACAAAACAAATAAAAATATTAAGAAAAAGGCAGATGTTTGAGTTGTCAATAAATAAGTCAGCTCATAACTCTGTTGAATAAAGAGGAGCTTTTAAAAGGAGGTTTTATAGTGCTGTTGCTAGTTAAATATTTACTGGACAGCTGAACATTATGAGAGTGGAAATAAAAAGAGTTTATTAGATGAAATATATCTAAAAAAAGCAGGAAAACTCTGTATCTCAGCCTCCTTTTCCTGTATTGAGAGATAACATGCAGTGTGTTTCAGTTACGATCCTGGTTCCAGTGGCCTTATTATGGCGCTTTTCCACTGCATGGTACGGTTCGGTTCGGTACGGCACGCTTTGGCGCGGAACGGTTCGGCTCGCTTCGCTTTTCCACTGCGTGGTACGATTCGGCTCGGCGCGGCTCGGCTCGGTTCGCTTTAGCTCGGTTGCTTTTCCACTGCAGTTAGTACCGCTTCAAAGTGGGTGGGATTATGGCTGATGATCGTTATAGTTTATCCGCTCCTCGACAACCAACAAGAGGAACGTCTGCGCTTCTCGTCCACTGACCACGATTCAGCCATTTCTTTTTTGGAAGTTTTTTTCTTCAAGCAAGTCAAGCAAGTAGTTTTAAAACAGGTGCTACAGCGGTGGCTGTTTACTGGCTATTTAAATCTAGCGGGTTTGATGTCTCGCAAATACTATGACGCTAGTGACGATTCTGTCTGTCTGACCAATCAGTGATCTACAGTGCTTCCACGTCACATTTTAGTATCGGTACGGTACGCTTGGAACCTCAACAGAGGTGGTACCATTTAAAGCGAGCCGAAGCGAGCCATACCGTACCGTACCATGCAGTGGAAAAGCGCAACAAGTGAACCGTACCGTACCATGCAGTGGAAAAGCGCCAAAGCGTGCCGTACCGAACCGAACTGTACCGTACCATGCAGTGGAAAAGCGCCATTACATTGATTCACGGCTTTTTAAAATGTCACAAAGCGTTTTGAGGTGGTTTTGAACAAAATATTGAAGTTTATAATTAAGTATTTTGACACACCACGCCGAGTGCGTATTCTAAAATCGGGTTTTATTCTGCCATTGAATTAGAGTTTGACAAACGCGGCGGCGCGTTCACTTGGATTTATTTTTCTCATAAGCTAAAATAACTTAATAGGCCATAGCCTAGGCTACTTCGTAATTTTTGGTCATACAGATAAAATATCATCTTTTAAAACTGTAAAAGGTCTACTTTTATTCATGTAAAGTATGCACATTCACAATAGGCTAACGACAAAAAGTTTTCTCGCTCATGTGAGCGAACACACACTGAAAAAACAAACGTTTGGGCATTTGTCAGTGAGTTAAGTCATAGCCGAGCGGCAGAACTTACGGTTCGATCATTAAGATAACACGGGTTCAAATCCCGAACAAACATAGACCTACTGTAACTAAATTTTATATTTTGCTATTAATGCAGAGAGATTTGTCTAGTTCTAAAACTCTGTTACACCATATTCTTTTTACACTAAGGAACAAATGGTATACAACAGAACGACTTTACATATAGCTATAATAATACCAATCGTAATTTCAAAAGCAACTGTAAAAAAAAAAAAAAAATTATATAGGCCTAGCCTATATATTGTTTTATTCCCTATAGCCTACATAGAGTTTTTAAAAACATGGTTTTAAGTAAAGTGCGATTTGCCAGGGGGGACGGGGATTTCCTTCTGGTCTAAACATCCCTGCTTATGCTGAATTATTTTAATCCCCACACCCCTCCCTCCACAGTAATCAATGCTATAGGCTACTTCACCAATAGACCATATAAAATATATAAAATAAAGAGAGCCTATAAACGACAAACAATAAAACCATTTATTGTTATATAAAACCAGTTGTTCATTAGTTCCAGTGGCATTAATGCATGTACGGCTTTTCAAAATGTCCCAACGCATTTTGAGATTATTTTGAATGAAATATTGAAGTTTATAATTAAGTGTTTTTGGCACACCATGCCGAGTGGCGTTTTTCTTAAGTCTGGTTTTATTCTGGCATGTTGAGTTAGTGTTCGACAAACGCGGCGGCGCGTTAATTTTTATTTATTTTTCTCATAACAGCTAAAATAACTTCATAGGCTATACGTGATTTTTTTGGTCATACGGATAAGAGTAGAGTAGCCTACATCGTTCAAAACTGTAAACTTTTTTTAGGCTAACGACAAAAGTTTCTGTCGTCTCTGTCTCCGGGAACTGCGCGTCACAAAAATAAACCGAAAGCCACTTGCCTCAGCTCAGTCACGATAAGAATTTGGCTATGTCTAAAGCCTTTAAATGTCTAAATATTTAGGCTAATAAATGTTATCTGATTATGTAATCCATATGAAAACGAGAGGTAGGCCTACAGAGGATCTGCTCAAACAGGTTTAGCTATGATGTGAGCGCTTCCCATGAGAAAATGACAAGGGTGAAAATCTCGCTCTAATTAAATGTAGAGACTAAATCGCCCTGAATTAAAATGTAAAAACAGATCAAATCATTTATTTGTCGAAATGTTGCGATATTGTTTCATTTAAGTTCATAATTATTCTATAGCCTAAATGTTATTTAGTTTAGCAGCAGTTGTCAGGTGGGTGAAGAGAGGACCCAAACGCAAAGGTACACTGAAGATCTTTAAAAGTAGTTCAGTAGAGACAACTCAGGTGGCCGCTTGGCAAAACTTCAACAGAAAACAGTCCTTGGCAAATGTAACAGAAAGTCTCTCAGTTAATGAAACAGAAATACGAGGCAAAAGCCAAAACAGGAATCCCAGATGGTAGAGACTGGCTGGGTCCGTAGAGAGATGAGTAGGAACGCCAAACCGAAGACCACTCCCGTTTGCTGAGGTTGGATAAAGCAGAGGCGGGGAAACAATGTCATCAGAATAATGCTGGCAGGAGAGGAGACAAGACGAGACGAGACAGGACAGGACAGGATGCAACTCTACTGGAACAACGAGCAGGTAGTTACACAGCATTTGGCAATAATTCGACAAAGAACAATGGAAAAGGTAAGCCTAGAAATAGGGGGTAGAATCAGAGAAAGTGGGAAACCGGTGCGGAGAGGAGGGGGGAGAGATGGGATAATGAGAAACGGCTGGAGGAGAATGCTATAATTAGAGTAAGTAAGAGGATGTGATAACGAGTATGACCAGAAGAGGGAGGCAGAGTAAAAGAGAAGGCTACCAGGATCATGACAGTACCCCCCCGTCAAGGAGCGCCTCCTGGCGCAACTGAGGAGGAAGATTGGCGGGAGCGGTAGAAGTTATCGATCAGCGAGCGGTCCAGGACGTCCCGGGATGGAATCCAACTTCTCTCCTCAGGGCCGTAACCCTCCCAATCCACCAGAAACTGATGACCACGACCTCGAGGGCGGACGTCAAGAATCTTGCGAACCCTATAGACAGGCGCGCCCTCAACTCGGATAGGAGAAGTGACAGGATGAGGAGGGGCGCGAATAACGGGCTTAATACAGGACACATGGAAGACAGGGTGAATGCGCCGAAGGTTAGTGGACAATTTAAGCTTGACAGAGACAAGACTAAGACTTTCAAGGACACGGAATGGGCCGATAAACTTGGGTGCCAGCTTACGCGAAGAGGATTGGAGAGGAAGATTAGCTGTGGACAGCCAAACCCTCTGACCCACAGAATAACGAGGGCTCTTGACTCGACGCCTATTAGCGAACCGTCGGGTACGAGATCGGGACTTGCAAAGAGCAGATCTCACTCCTCTCCAAGTGCGTTTAGCACGCTGAATATAGGTTTTGACGGACGGTAACTTAGAATCAGGGTCTTGCGAGGAGAAAAGCGGGGGCTGGTAACCAAGACAACACTGAAACGGGGATAACCCAGTAGCGGAGGAAGGCGCGGAATTAAAGGCGTACTCAGCCCAGGGAAGCTGCTCTGACCAGGAAGCAGGGTTGCAAAACGAGAGGCTGCGGAGAATACGACCGATAGTCTGGTTAGCTCGCTCGGCCTGGCCATTGGTCTGTGGGTGAAAACCGGAGGAGAGACTCGCCGAAGCACCAATCTGACGACAAAACTCCTTCCAAAATAAGGAAGAGAATTGGGGACCCCTATCGGAGACAACATCCGTAGGGAGACCATGGATCTTAAAAATCTTGTCGACGACAATTTGGGCCGTTTTCTTAGCAGAAGGGAGTTTGGCTAATGGGATGAAACGAGCGGTCTTAGAAAAATGATCTACGACAGTAAGTATCACGGTGTTCCCCTCAGAAGGGGGAAGACCCGTGATAAAATCCAAAGCGATGTGTGACCATGGGCGAGAAGGTAACGGGAGAGGACGCAGCAGACCGGCCGGGGGAGAATTATTAGATTTAGTCTGAGCGCAGACAGTACATGAAGCAATGAAACGGCGAACGTCGCGCTCATAAGAAGGCCACCAAAACCTCTGACGAATGGCGGCGACGGTGCCCCGGACGCCGGGATGGGCAAAAAATTTGGACGAGTGCCCCCACTGGAGGACAGCTAGACGAGCAGAAGGCGGAACGAATAAAAGACCCTTGGGACAAAGACGAGGAGTAACGGCGTGTGCAAGAGCGCGCTTAACCAAACGTTCAATTCCCCAGACAGCTGCACCCACCACCATGCCCTGAGGAAGGATCACCTCCTTACTGGGAACAGCCTCAGAGGAAGAAAACTGTCACGAGAGGGCATCCGGCTTGAGGTTCTTAGCGCCGGGACGTTATGAGATAGAAAAATTGAAGCGCGTAAAGAAAAGTGCCCAACGGGCCTGACGAGCGCATAGTCTTTTAGCGGAACGAATGTATTCTAAATTTCTATGGTCCGTCCAGACAATGAATGGAACAGCGGTACCCTCAAGCCAGTGACGCCACTCACTGAGAGCCAAACGAATGGCCAATAATTCACGGTTGCCCACGTCATAATTACGTTCGGCGGGTGAAAGACGGTGCGAGTAGTTAGCGCAGGGTTGAATCTTACCATCAGAGAGCGAGTGTTGGGAGAGGACAGCTCCCACGCCCACCTCAGATGCGTCAACTTCAACTATGAACTGTCTGGAAACGTCAGGTGTTCGCAAGATCGGAGCGGACGAAAAAAGGGATTTGAGACGATCAAAAGCTGCTTGCGCATCCTCCATCCAGTTAAATCGGACCTTGGATGACGTAAGAGCTGAGAGGGGCGCGGCAATCTGGCTAAAGTTGCGGATAAACCGACGATAAAAATTTGCAAAACCTAAAAAACGCTGTAGGGCGATGCGCGATTCGGGAACTGGCCATTCTGTGACGGCACGAACCTTGGAAAGGTCCATACTAATGCCGTCAGCAGAAACCACGGAACCGAGAAAAGGAATAGACTGCGCATGAAACACACATTTCTCGGCTTTAACGAACAGTCGATTCTCAAGGAGATGTTGGAGAACCTGACGAACGTGTTTAGTATGCACTTGGAGAGAAGGAGAGAAAATCTAAATATCGTCAAGATAGACAAAAACGAAAATGTTTAACATGTCTCTGAGAACGTCATTTATCAAAGCCTGGAACACGGCGGGGGCGTTGACCAAACCGAAAGGAAGAACCCGGTACTCGAAGTGCCCCAAGGGGGTGTTAAACGCCGTCTTCCACTCATCCCCCTACTTGATGCGGATTAGATGGTAAGCATTACGAAGATCCAGTTTAGAAAAGACCTTGGCCCCCTGCAAGATCTCGAAGGCAGATGACATGAGCGGTAAGGGATACCGATTCTTGACCGTGATGTCATTTAAACCTCGATAATCTATGCAGGGACGTAATGAACCATCTTTCTTCTTAACGAAGAAAAAACCTGCACCGGCAGGGGAGGAAGAGGGGACAATAGTACCTGCGTCGAGCGAGTCGGATAGATAGGTCTCAAGAGCCTCGCGTTCTGGGACAGAGAGAGAATAAAGTCTCCCACGAGGGGGAGTAGTGCCGGGAAGAAGGTCGATACTACAGTCATACGGTCGATGGGGAGGGAGAGAAGTGGCCCTGGAACGACTAAAGTCCGCGCGAAGATCATGGTACTCCTCCGGAACCCCAGACAAATCACCTGGCTCCTCCTGAAAAACAGAAACAGAAGAGACAGGAGGAACAGCAGACATCAAACAATTAACATGACACGACAAACTCCAAGAAAGAATGGAGCCATTAGACCAATTAATCTGAGGATTATGTTCTACTAACCAGGGATGGCCTAAAACAATCTGATTAAAAGGGGCATGCAAAACTAGAAAAGAAATTGTCTCTTGATGATTGTTACATTGTCTCTTGAAAAGATCGACACTCCTTAGGCTCACCGGAATAACACGGCGGGTTGTTCACTCTAGGTTCAGGAACGTCATGACTCTTTGCCGGAGATGAATCAACCCGGAGATGATGAAGCTGCTGGGAAATATCAGACATACGAGCCGCGAGAGAATCCATAGCATGACGAGTGACGGCCAGTTCATCCTCATGTCGTCCCAGCATGGCCCCCTGGATCTCGAGTGCCGACTGAAGAGTACCATCCTTCGCTGGGTCCATGTTTTGGTCGAATTATTCTGTCAGGTGGGTGAAGAGAGGACCCAAACGCAAAGGTACACTGAAGATCTTTAATAGTAGTTCAGTAGAGACAACTCAGGTGGCCGCTTGGCAAAACTTCAACAGAAAACAGTCCTTGGCAAATGTAACAGAAAGTCTCTCAGTTAATGAAACAGAAATACGAGGCAAAAGCCAAAACAGGAATCCCAGATGGTAGAGACTGGCTGGGTCCGTAGAGAGATGAGTAGGAACGCCAAACCGAAGACCACTCACGTTTGCTGAGGTTGGATAAAGCAGAGGCGGGGAAACAATGTCATCAGAATAATGCTGGCAGGAGACGAGACAAGACAAGACGAGACAGGACAAGACAGGACAGGATGCAACTCTACTGGAACAACGAGCAGGTAGTTACACAGCATTTGGCAATAATTCAACAAAGAACAAAGAAAAAGGTAAGCCTAGAAATAGGGAGTAGAATCAGAGAAAGTGGGAAACCGGTGCGGAGAGGAGGGGGGAGAGATGGGATAATGAGGAACGGCTGGAGGAGAATGCTATAATTAGAGTAAGTAAGAGGATGTAATAACGAGTATGACCAGAAAATATGAAGAGAGCGGTAAAGAAAGAATTAACAATTAAAAATTTATTGAGTATAACCAGCACACAGTCCACAGTTAGGGCGGTTATAACTTTTCTTAAAGAAACCCAATTAGCAAGTAGAATTTAGTTTTTTTTTTTTTAGCTGGAGGAGCTGAACACGCAGCGCCAGCTGAAGCAGGTTTTTATTCATTTAATTATTATTATTATTTAATGACGTCCCAATGTGATTACTCCTCAGTCCAGTAGACGGCGGTAATGCACAATGATTGCAAACTGCCAAATAAAATCTATCGAAGAAGAAGAAGAAGAAGAGTATGACCAGAAGAGGGAGGCAGAGTAAAAGAGAAGGCTACCAGGATCATGACAGTAGTACCACGAAGCACCGTGGTTCAAGATTTATTTTTATAATAGCCTAATATTTAAAAAAAAACTAATTCACAAATTGCATGCCTAGTTGTAAGGATCCAAAGATCCCTGTAGAATTTAATATTGAGTTGAAAATTTTGTTCATGACAACAAATGAACGTTTGAAGATTAGGCTATATTTAGTTTTGCTTGGAAAAAGCTGTCCCAAACCAGTTTTATTTCTTAAATTATTGAAATAATGAAATATTTAGTAATAAACTTTTATGACAGAAATATCACTAGGCCCACATGTAGCTTAAATCATTTAATCCTTCATTATCAACACTTTAATAGAAGAGCGATTGAAGTGTGAATTGCGACTTCTCTTTGTTTTAAGTCAGTCTCAGACTCAGCCTGTGGGGGGGTTTGGAGGGACAGTTCAGCGTGCCGCAGGACAATAGGTGTTAATGTTCCTCTTTCATATGGAGAGTGTCGGATAGCCAGCCTGATGAGCAGGCAAAGGCAAATTATTTTAAGGATAAATCTCTCGATGTGTCCAAATGTCCAAATAAATATTGTAGTTTATTTATTGTAGCCTATTTAAAGTTTTTTCACACTCAACTGATAAAAAATAAAATCAATGCTATAGCTAGTATATTTTGTTCAAAACCACCAAAACGCTTTGTGACATTTTAAAAAGCCGTGAATCAATGTAATAAGGCCACTGGAACGTATAACGCGCTGCATGTTATCTCTCAATACAGGAACAGAAGCGCTGGTTCAGATTTTATTGTTTGTTGTTTAAACGTGCGTGTTGTATATTTAAAAAAAAAATATATATTTGATATGGTCTTTTTAGTGTAGTCCTATAGCATTGATTACTGTGGAGGGTGAAATCCCCCACCGGCAAATAAATCAAATGAACGCGCCGCCGCGTTTGTCGAACACTAAAGCCCAATTTATACTTCTGCGTCGAACTTACGCCGTAGCTACGGCGTAGGCTGTGCGTAGCGCGCGTACCCTTCGGCGTACCCTGACGTGCACCTCTCCAAAAATGTAACAATGCGTAAATTCTACGCGGACGCAAGCGCTGTGATTGGTCTGCTAGAACCCCTCCCTCGGGTTTCACATGTTCCCTCTGCATGTGTAATTGCGCGTCAACGCGGACAACGACGCAGAAGTATAAATGAAAACCAACGCGTAGTGTATAGCGTAGAGGCTCCGGCGTAGGTCCGACGCAGAAGTATAAATCAGCCTTAACTCAACATGCCAGAATAAAACCCGATTTAAGAAAAATGCATATGGCCACTCGGCGTGGTGTGCCAATACACTTAATTGTAAACTTCAATATTTTATTCAAAATAATCTCAAAATAATAATAATAATTAAAAAAATCTTTAAATCCTCACTTGTCAGGTTTATGCTACTCTGAGTGTTTGAACTTTGTATTTTGAGCACTTCTTGCGTTGTTTTTGCCTCTTCACGATGACTCGTTTGGTTTAGTCCTCAGCTGTACGCTTTGGATAAAAGCGTCTGCTAAATGACTATTTGTAAATTTGCTACAACTGGTTTTGTAGAGTTTTAGAATGTTTGAGCAAGGGGGACTAAGTAAACTTGCTAAAAAGAGATCCAGCGCGAGAGGCAAAACTCATGTTTTTAATTTGTTGCTTTGGACTATTTTCGGTGTGTACTGTTTTAATCTTTTAAGTTAGCTGCAATTTCTTTGGCAATACAAATTTAAAATGTCGCAAGAATAAGATTCTCTGTTTCTTATTTTGCATCGCAAAGGAAATAAAGTAAATGCAACCCTGTTTTAAATTAAAAAAAAAAAACTGTCCCGACACTTTACTTAAATCTTGAATTGTTCGATGGGGTTCCAAAAGTAATTTTAGTGTTTTTTACATTACACAATAATTTAGCAGACTAAAGACGAGCTTCTTCATTTTCATTTTCTGACGAAATCGGCTGACAATCTTCCTTCAACAGTTTTTTCGTCTGTGCAGCGGCTCTACAGGAATGTAGCAAATTTATGTTGTAATGTGCCATTGATAATTAAACAAAACGCTTGGCTTTAAACAAATAAACAGTTAATAAACTCGCTAATAAACAGTTACCTATTTAAGCATCAAGAACGGTAAAACATTAATGCTGTCGGCCAACATCATGTTATATTGAGATTCGATATCGGATCTCTTGAAGCTCCGTGTCGTTGCGTTAACCACAGAGCTACCGCCTGAACGCTGTCAAATCAACGTCATATGCTCTTCCAAAGCCTAATGTAGCCTAATATGTTTCTATTGCAATGTTTTATGTTGAAATGTTTTCATTATTTATTAAATTTATTTTCAGTATTGTGATTATGAATTATTTTAACTACGTTTCACTTGAATTCATCTGCTACCAGCTTTCAATCGCTCTGAATGAGCCGCGGCGCGGCGGCAGATTACGCAAAGAGAGAATAAACGGACACTTTTCAAAGTCTGTGATTGTAGCGCCTCTTAGCGGAAAAGGCAGCAAATACACCCCAAATTTTACCGCCGCGGCGCAACGGCGGGGGTAAAAGTATTATTCTGGTTGGGTACCAACTGTACGTAGCGGCTATATCTGCTTATCGCACCCCTCTGGGGGCTTCTTCTCTTGGGAGAGATCCTCTTATTATTCGTTTTCTCCGTGGTACATTGAGGCTGAGGCCTGCACTGCACTCTAGAGCACCGGCTTGGGATTTGGCCATTGTACTTGAGGGTCTGGCCTTGGCTCCCTTCGAGCCTATTGAAGAGGTTTCAGAGAAGTTCCTTACACTAAAAACTTTATTTTTACTTGCTATTTCTTCCATCAAGAGAATTGGAGATCTGCAAGCCCTGTCGGTGGCTCCTTCATGTTTGGAATTTGCACCTGGTATGGTGATAGCATTTTTACACCCTAGGCCGGGTTACATTCCTAAGGGCCCCACTAATGTGGCGGGCCCTATTGTGCGGCAGGCTTTTTGCCCTCCACCTTTTAATACCCCAGATCAGGAAAGTCTCAATCTGATATATCTCGTTAGGGCTTTTGATGCCTACGTTCACAGAGCTGCAAAACTGTGGCGTAGATCAGAGCAGTTAGTTGTCTGCTTCTGTTCAACCAAGAAAGGTTGCCCTGCATCGAGACAAGTAATGAGCAAGTGATTATCTCACTTGCTTATGAAGTGGCCGGACAGCCTTCACCTATGGCTGTTCGGGCCCATTCTACAAGGAGTATGGCTGCCTCTAAGGCTTTAATTTCGGGTGTTTCCCTTCAGGATATTTGTAATGCGGCAGGCTGGTCCTCACCACATACATTTGTCTGATTCTACGACTTAGACCTCTCCACTCCTGGGGCTAGGTTGCTTGCTTCCTAGTGTGCGCAAGGACTTCACACAGAAAGGGCATTTCTCATTATGGCGTAGTGGGTATGGGGTTCCCACCGCGTCTCAATGCAGCTCGAGTTCCCTTGAAAGGGAACGTCTCAGGTTACGCATGTAACCCTGGTTCCCTGAGAGGGAACGAGACGCTGCGTTCTCCTGCCATACTTCCTGCATGCCCTGATCGACTTGCTTCAGGCTTATCAGAAGCTGTCGCGGTCTGTTTTCTGGTGTGCTTTATAGCTTCCTGGTCTATGACGTCACCCGCCTATGACGTCTCGCTCTTCCATTGGACTGATTATACACGTGCTTCACGACGCAATCACGCAGAGCGTTCCCACCGCGTCTCAACGCAGCTCGAGTTCCCTCTCAGGGAACCAGGGTTACATACGTAACCTGAGACGTTTTTTTCTCGAAATTTAACGAGTTTAATTTTGCATTATAATGACTTTAATCTCGAGATGGTTTTATTTTTTTATTATTGCTTGGCTCTGATCCTCTTCCGTACTTCTGCTCACCAAGGCTGCATTTATTTGATTAAAAATAGAAAGAAAAAAAACAGTAATATTGTTAAATATTATTACAATTTAATAACAGCTGTTTTCTATGTGAATATATAGTAAAGTGTAATTTATTCCTGTGATCTGAATTTTCAGCATCATTACTCCAGTCTTCAGTGTCACATGATCCTTCAGAAATCACTATAATATGATGATTTGATGCTCAAGAAACATTTATGATTATTATCAGTGTTGAAAACAGTTATTTACATTTTAATTTCAGGATTCTTTGATGAATAGAAAGTTCAAAAGAACAGCATTTATCTGAAATATAATCCTTTGTAACATTAAACGCTACCGTTCAAAAGTTTGGGGTCAGTAAGAATTTTTATTTTATTTTTGGGGGGAAAGAAATAAAAGAAATCAATACTTTTGTTAATCAAGGACACACCAGGATGCATAAAATTGAAATACAGAAGTACTGTTTTAAAGTCTGTTGGCCTGTTTCAAAGTCTGTAAAGTCATCTACCGAAAAAAAACCAATGGCTTTAGTGTTATATAAGGGAAGATGAACAACAGACGGGAACAGCGAATGGAAAATACTGAGGTTTAAAATGCTCTAAAAATTGATTAGCTGGTTTTATCCGAAGGCTGGTGGAAAATAAGCGTTAGTTTCTTTCATGTTCCCTTGAGTTTTCTCCGCTTGACACCGAAGACACAAAAATGAAGTCAGACAACTGGAACGAGGTTGTGAAAACCGATCCAATCTGGTTCCTCGATGAGAAACATTCAGAGACGGGCCAATGACCGGCGTATTAATCAGAGGGAAAACAAAAGTGGGAACAGAAAGGATGATGAGTAAAAACCTCCAGAATGAAATTTAGCACAATCTGAGCCGACTGACCAGTGACGACTTTCCTCATGGAATTATTAGGTTCAACACCCTCAAAAGTGCTTCTGGAAAGAGGACTGGTGTGTTTCTGAAGGCCAAAACCCACTAACAAAGTGCATTTGAGGTTAAATGCATGAAATAAGATCTAAAGATATTTTCACTTTTAAAAGCTTTTACTTTTCCTGAAAAAGGCAGTTGCTCAGGTGCTCTTCGTCATTTTTACTTCTTCTTTATTAGAATGGTACAGAACTTGGTAAAGGTTTTGGCACTTGTGTGTTTGTGTAAACATACACACACAAAAAAAAACAGGTTAAATGGTCCTGAAAACAATATTCACACTTGTGTTTCTCGCGGTCAGAAATGACGCATTGTAAATGAATGAGAGTTTCCTCTAGTGGAAGCGTTTGGAACTGCAGCCGAACAACATCTCACTGAACGCTCATTTACTGAGACTCTCATTTGGAACATAACTTTAGATTTATGGCTTTGATTTTCTCACAGTTTTAGAGTAAAACATGTTTCGGAAAATAAATATTTCATAGAAAAATTTAAAATGACATAACAATAAACATACAATTCTGTAACTTTTTTTAAGTTCACTTTTTAAAACTTTTTTCACTTCAACAATAATCTGCCAAGTGTCTGCAAGGTCTATGCTCAAAAAGTGAATAAATGGATTATAAATACAGCGTAAATATAATTGAGTACCATAAATTCCCCTAAAAGTACAAAATATTAAATACAAAACTTTATCGAACTAAAATATAGTACATTCATTTCATTGAAATATAAATTCGGTCATTTTTGACCGACACGTGAAGAGCAGCAGAGGGTTAAACGTCATCATGTCAAACAGGTGTTTGTGCAGAGAGAAAAATCAACAACATGCTTCTTTTATGACAACATAAATTTAAAACTTTATTGTTTATTCATCATTAATAAATATGCAATAATATTCATAATACTCATCAAAATACTGAAAGAAAATAGCCATAAAATATTATATACCAGCAAACAGACTTACAACATCAGGTGCAGCAGAACAGAAGTGGGCGGGGTTTATGTTGATGAGCATTATAAACCCCGCCCCCATTGCAAGCCCCTCCCACAGGGCGAATCTCCAATCAGATGCATCGCAACAGTCCTGCTGATTGGCTGGGATTCGAGTTATATGTGCATTATAAAAGATTGCAATGTGCATTTTGTTGAGAAGCGTATTTTTTACATTGTGCTCACATGCACACATTCACAGGTATGATGATGGCGTGTCAAATCTTAGTACGAGTGTCTGATGTCAAATACGCAAACAAAATGAAAACAAACTTTCCCGTGAGAAAATCAGTCAATGGGAAACCGCCGAGATTCATTCTCCTTCTCTTCTGTTGTGTGTTTGTCTTGATAACCTGTATCTTCAGAACCACTTCTTTCTTACATTCTGTGTGTTCTGGACCTCTTCTTCTGTGTCGTGCGTTGGTTTATTTGTGCAGTCCTTCGGCGTCCTGTTGTGCGAGTGTGAGACGACCTGATCTCAGAACCGGCGGACGTGTCAGTGTCTCCAGCTTTTCTTTTTCTCCACCATCTTTGCCATTTCTTCTTTTTCCATAAAGTCCTCTGTAAAACAAAGAGGTGAAGTTTGCTGAGTTACCCTCTGGTGCTCTTCGGACATTTTTTTTTAATTTTAAATTTTTTTCTTCATCAAAATGGTAAAGGTTTTGGCACTTGCTGTGTGAACACACAATAAATAATCATGGCCATGATTGGAACAGGTTAAATGGTCCTAAAAAACAATATTCACACTTGTGTTTCTCGCGGTCAGAAATTACGCATGGTAAATGAATGAGAGTTTCCTCTAGTGGAAGCGTTTGGTACTGCAGCCGAACAGAACGCTCATTTACTGAGATATCAGACTCACATTCACAACACAACTTGGTTAGATTTATGGCTTTGATTTTCTCACAGTTTAAGAGTAAAACGTGTTTTTGAAAATATATTTTTCATAACAATAAACGTAAAATTCTGTAACTTTTTTTACGTTCACTTTTTTAAAACTTTTCACATCAGCAATAATCTGCCAAGTGTCGTTTTTGAGAAGAGATCAAACTTCAGTCCGTCGCTCTAAAGCGTTCAAGATTTACCAGTTTAAGCTGAAAATGTCATTTTTATGCTCAAAAAGTGAATATAAATAAGTGAAAATATAATTCACTACCATAAAACCCCCTAAAAATACAAAATATTGAATAAAAACTAAAATATAGTACATTCATTTCATTGAAAAAAAAAAAAAAATTCTGACATTTTTGAGTGACACATGAAGAGCAGCAGATTAAAGTGTTCAGGGTTGAGTTTGTGTCTTCAGTGTTTATGATCATAACTCACCGATGCACTGGGGACAGCATGCTCCCTCTCTGCGGATGTGGTTCCTGCAGCTCAACAGCGGACACTGCTTCCTCTGGCACTTCGTCACGCCGTGCTGCAACCACACACCAGTTACAACCGCTCCCAAATATTACACCGTGGAATACTAAAGGTAATTCTGACTTTTTTTATCTATTGATTCTGACTTTTATCACAATTGCTGAGTGTACATCTCGCAATTTCGACATTTTTGTTGGAATTGTGTTTAAATTTTTGCAGTTCTGAGTTTCAGGGTTTGTACAAATGCTGTAAAATGAACTTCCAGGACTTTCAATGACTTTTCAAGCACTACTTTTTGGTTTTATAAGGACTACAATCAAGAGATCTCACTTATCAAACAATATCTTTATTATCTTTAAAGAAAAAAAAAAGGTAAATAGATAAACAAAAATAAACTAATAAAACAAAATGCTACAAATAAAGTGCAGCATATGCAAGGACTGTGGAAACTTTAACCACTGAAAGGATACTATAGTTATTCTTATTCTCACATGAATGTATGATTGACCTTGAAGAATGAAAGATGTATCACATACTTGGGTATTTATATGAGCAATATCAAGCTCAGCCAAAATGGCTCTATATCTATATCAGATCGGTCGCAGCGTTGAGTTTGTGTGAAAAGATTGTTTTATCAATAAAATTAAACATTAATTTCACATGTATTGTCTTTCAATAATTCAAGCTCTTTTCAATTACCTTTTTATAAAAATGTCTGTTTTCAAGGGTTTCCCAAAATTTCAAAATGTCAAATTCAGGCATTAAGCACCTTGTACGAACCCTGGAGTTTATATCTCGCAATTTCAACTTTTTTTGTTGGAATTCTACGTTTATATCTCGAAATTATGAGTTTCTCTGAATTCTGATTTTTACACCTTTAAAGTTTATATCTCAATTCTGGGTTTTTTCCTCCCAGTTCTGAGTTTATATCTCACAATTGCGGCTTTATTGTTGGAATTATAAGTTTATATCTCAATTCTGAGTTTACATCTGGCAATTCTCAGTTTATATCTAGCAATTTTTACTTTTTTCTCTGAATTCTGAGTTTTCATCTCGCAATTATAAGTTTCTCTGAATTCTGTATTTTACATCTCACAAATTTCGACTTTTTTCTCTGAATTCTTAGTTTACATCTCGCAATTGCGACTTTTTTGTTAGAATTCTAAGTTTATATCTCAATTATGTTTTTCTCTGAATTCTGAGTTTATATCAGAGTTCTGAGTTTTTTCTCGCAATTCTGAGATTTTCTGAATTCTGAGTTTACATCTGGCAAATTCAACTTTTTTCTCTGAATTCTGAGTTTATATCTTGCAATTTAGACTTTTTTCTCTGAACTCTGAGTTTACTTCTCTCTTTTTTTCTTCCATGTTTGAAATAAGCTGGCATACTGAAGTGCAGTAAAGCTTGTAATACTCACGTCACACCAGCAGGTGATGCACTTCATCTCGCCCACCAGCGGCACACTCGGGTGCCAGTGTTCGCTGTTCTGGTAGTAGTTTTTGCCGAACTTGCATTGACGCGTTCCGTCTGCCTGCATCATCTCGTCGTCCTCCAGAGGGGGCGTGTCTTCGGCGGGACACGCCTTGCAGCAGTCTGAAGGGTTGGCTCTGATTGGCCGACTGCAGGTTAGAGGCGGGCACGTCAACTTCTCGCAGTGCACTTCTCCTGTGGAGCCCTGTGACGCACCAGCCAATGACGGTGAGCATTAATATACAGGGTTTCAACTGATCCACTTTCAAAACTTTACACACAAATCCAAGAATTGCACACATAAAATGCATAATGAAGCACTGCATTCAAAATATCACAAACACATCTCAAACGCAAACATTTGTCTTACAGTGCAAACACCATTGCCATAATATTATATTTTTGGATATATCATATACACACAGTTATTCAAAACCTAAAGTTCTTCTTTCATGTACATTTCTGTACAAGATTGAAAGTTATTGGCTGAGAGATGTTGAAAAATTCATGTTAAACACGAAAGCAAGATTGAAACCAAACTATTATTTTTTATAAGCATTTGTGGTTGTGAATACAGTATTACAGTGCGAAACACCTATAACTCGACCTTTGACCTGTTTATAGGCCTATTCTAAAGCCCCGATCGGCTGGTGTTCAGTAAAGCAATGAGTGTTTGTGTGTGAGGAGTGTTTGTGTGTGTGAGGAGTGTGTGTGTGTGTGTGTGTGTATCAGTGTTGTGCAAGTTACTTCCAAACTGTAATACATTATATATTGGAATATCTCAGAATTGTAATGCGTTACATTACTCCTGTATTACTTTTGAGTTACTTTCACCAAGATAATTATACAGAAGTAGAACTTAACATTCTAAAATGACTAGGGCTGTAACGATATGCGATATGAAACCGAAATTGCGACACTCAGATCCACGAACCTGCAGAATCGCGACACACCCCTTCCAACTCCCAGCGTCATACCGTCCAGATCCAATGCTACCACATCTTTAAGTTACTATTAGTATTATTTGAAGTTAACTTAACATTATAAAATACGTAGACCTACACCACAAAACTGGTTGAGGATAAATTATTTAAAATTTGGGAATTCCAGCGTTATGGGCATGACATTTGCAGCAGAGGCGTCGCTAGGCCCTTTTTAGGGGGGGCTTCAGCCTAGCCCCCCTAAACTTCTGCCTAGCCCCCCTAAACTTCTGCCTAGCCCCCCTAAAAATGTGAGATTAATGTAGGCTACACAAATTCGTGTTCGCTTCAGTCTTGTTATAATCAGATTCAGCGCGTTCTTCAATCCGCAGCGGCGCCGAGCAGAGAGCACGTCAGACACAGAGGACAGTGTGTGTGTGTGTGTGTGTTCATCTGAGCCTCATTGGTCTGTCACTGCTCGTCAATGTCAGAATATTTGAGATGACCAATCAAATCAAAGTAGGCGGGCTTTATGTTCACAGACGCTGCTGAGTGTGCTTTTAACAGTGCGACTCGATACGTACGGTCAAGTGCGAGATAAGATCTAAGTAGCTAAACGTAACATTTCATATTTTACATTTTTTTTAGGTCATAAATGTTAAACGAATGACAAAAAATAAGCAGGCAAACTAATATAGTTTTGTCTAATTTCGCCATTTTGAACTGAAAATATGCCTATGTAACGTGACTTATGTAATGTAATAATTAGTTTACAGTCATTGTTAGGGGACAAGAAACATTAACAAAGCCGTTTTCATCATGTTATGCACAAGATTAATAATGAATGTGTACATATTGAGAATATAATACAAATTGTAGCCTTTAGTAAATTAAAAAAGCTCAGGTTTAGGAAGGGAAGAGAAAGGGATGAAGAGACTGAGAAAAAAAGAAAGAGTGATGGAGAGATGAGGAGAGAGCAGGTATTGACAAATAATCTACTGCCAACTGACATGGTTTTAAAGCTATTTCTTATCCTTTTTTTGGGTCTTAAAAACGTCTTGAAATGCACATATCAGAGAAATAAAAAATTTGAACCCCCTACCTCAAATTTAGGACCTCTGATTATAAAGCCCTGTCTACGGCCCTGTATTGGGCATGAGATCAATAATGAATGTGTAGCCTACATATTGTGAATGCATTTAATAAACTTAATTACCTAGCTTTAGTAGCTTTCAGTGTCTGAGAAAATTATTCATAGGCAAAATCAACCTATCAGTTGACTCTATGTTTACTTTCTTCACTGAAAGACAAAAATGAAAAGCCTATATCAGTCAAAGCTCAGCTTTAGGAGGGGAAGATATAGGGCATGATAAAAACAAAGAGAAAAAGAGTGTGATGCTGATGAGGAGAGAAAAATAATCAGCTGCCCACTGACATGGTTTTAAAGCTGTTATCCAAATTTTTTGGCCTTCAAAACATCTTAAAATATGTAGATCAGAGAAATCAAAATATCAAAATTTTCTCGGGGAAACCCAGAACCCCTATACATTTGGGACCACAGTGATTATAAAACCCTGCCTTTGCATGGTAATGAAACTGGTTAATAGTGAGCATTAGATCCTAAACTAAAGTGTTACCTTAATTTAAAAAAAAAAATCATACCCTCATTGGGGGCTTAGCTCCCCTAAAATGAAAATCCTAGTGACGCCCCTGATTTGCAGTCAAAACTTGAAATATAAATTCTCAGAAAATGCATTAATACCAAACTATTGAAACGTCTGTTTATCCATAGGCTCCTCCCTGAAAGGAGTCCAGACATTAGAAAAATATCAGTCTACACATGCGTTTTATATTTAATATTAGGGAAATAGACAGTCATGCGTGACAAAAAAAATCTTTAACTTTTAGGAGGCAACGATTTTTTTTGTTGTAATTCTGTGAATTACACTGCGCAAATCGGATGAAGAAGGGTTGGCTCTCCACAGAACATAAAATATTCATTTTATTTTATTTTTCGTGTTCGCATTTATGAGGAAAAAACAATGTTACAGACGTGACAGTTCTCCGTTACGGACGCCAACGCTCTGAAGCGGCACTAAAAGACTGCTTTAAAACTTTCACAGAGGCCTTACACAGAAGACACAAAGCCTTTCTTTAAAGTGAATTTCGTTTTGTATTAATTGTATCTTAATTTTAATCAATGTTTCATCAACCAATTGCCTGGATTTAATAAATAAGAAGTAGGCTAAATATAGCAGACAATTATAGATAATCACGACACGGAGGCGCCGGCGCGTGAACTGGAGCGCGTCTCATAAATGAACCGAAACTCCGCGTATAAGGTAGCCTATTCACGGACCTGAAAAATATATCTATATTGAAATGTCTACTTGTAAACAGAACAATTCAAAACGAAAGAAAACAGACTGCTCTCTGCTTATGAAATGTGCATTTCTCTCTGGTGCATTCACTAGCCTACTGCGAAGATCGCGAGTCAGCATCGTCAACTTCATCTTGACTTTATTAATAAACAATTAAAATGTCTCCTTGCTATATTTGACATATTCATAATCATTGCTTTTGCCGGTTCTTTGTGACAGCTTTTAGGTGCTTTATCGGCAGCGCCGCCGCCCTTACATGAACGCGTCACCACCGCATCAAAAACACGATTGCGTGATGAAAACATGAAAAATACCACATAAACATAGCCTAACTGTTTAGAAAGAAAACACAGAACGAATAGCCTAATGCGCATACGTCCATCTCGCGAATGTATAGTCTTCTTCATGCCATCTTCACCATTAGCCGCTTTTCCACTGGCCAGCGCGAGCGAAATCATGCCTCACGGCACTCCTGTAAAAAATAAATCGCTGTACAAATATATCAGACGCTGCCATTTAGTCTTTATTTACAGACTTGGACACCACACGCGGCTATTGACTGACCACGAACAGGTAATTTAGCCTACTTGCATTTTTCATTCGTTAATGTCTCGCGGTCTTGCTGTTTTTTTGTTTTTTTGTTTTACAATTAAAACTAAAAGTCTGTTGTAACGCAAGCCTTACTGAACATGTACCGAGTAAAATATTACTGAAAATTGATTAGTAATGCCTTACACTACTGCGTTACAGCAAAAAGTAATATGTTGTGTGTGTGTGTGTGTGTGTGTGTGTGTGTGTGTGAGGCTCTGATGAATTACTGTGGTGTTTTGATAAGTTGTGTTTGAAAAAGTAAATCAAGATTCTTCATGTTAGATGTGTGTGTGTTACATAGAGAAGTGTGTGTTGTGGTTTGCAAAAAGTGTTTTATGAAATGTAATACTAAGTCCGAGATTTAGTATATGGTTTTGCAGATTTGGTGTGTGTTTCTGGTGTTTCAGGTTTCAGAAATTGTGTGACAAGTAAAGATTTTGTGAGTAAGCAGTTGAAAAAAACTAATGTCTGAGTCCACTTTTGTTATTTTTGTTCATAACTAAAGCGTGCAGTAATTGTGCGCTGTATAGTGATGTCACCTTGCAGGTGCACACGGCACACTTGATGTAGCCGAACGGCGGGACGAACGGATGCCATGTTGTTCCAGGTGCGTGCATCTTCTGATCACCTTCGAAATAACAGCCTGAAACAAGAAATAAACATTGTACTGTACACTTACAACCAGTTGTGTGTTTAAAATAATAGTTGCAATGTTACATTGTATGTATTGATTTAATATAAACTCACCCTCTGGATCTTCCTCAGTCTTTTCTACAGCAGTCGTCTCTTTGGTCTCCTCCTTTTCTGTTCACGGAAATCAAAAACAATGTTAAAACACAAACTTTATTACACATTAAACATTAAAAATGTTTAATGGGTTTCGAAGGTTGTTAAAACCGGGGGTGGTAGTGGGGATAAGCTCCCACTCCCTATAAAATGCCCCAATGGTGTGCGTCTCAAACAGCCTCTGACAACCCAGTCCAGCTCCTGGCCTTCCCGTGTGGCTTAGCTACTAAGCCCGGCGAAACCGTTTCCACTAACAGGAGAAGGGGCAAAGGCGGCCCTCTGGCGCCTCAAAACCAGTCGCTTCGGGCAGATGGAGCTCGTCAACCTTGGATGGTAGCTCATCTAGGAGAAGGTAACTCTGATTCCAAACCTCCGCTGCCTTGCGGTATACCCCTTCAGGGGATAGGCTAAGGGAGTAAACCCTGACAGAAAATCCGGAGCTGGAGTCCCAAAGGCGGCCTGACATAGTATTGTCTTCACCGGCAACTCCTGCGGCGCAGCTGGAGCCAAGTTGTATCGACTCTGTCTTTCCCTTGGATTCTTCAGCTTCGCGGAGAGGGGGGGCCTGCTGCATGGGCAACAGCTGGCTCTCCATATAACCCTGCCCAGGCTCTGTAGCTCCACTGGAGAGGACACTCCAGCGCCATCGCAAGATGTCGACTCAACACGGGAGGGGGCAGTTACCGGTTATAAGCTTGTCCGATTGGCGAAGGAAGCGAGCGCCAGGGGTCCCCTTCGACGGTGGGAGAGGTCATCGCGCCTCAATGGACAGCCACCGCCCGCCTCAAGCTGGGCAGCCCCCAGCCAGTAAGGTGCCGTCCCGCCATGGCTCACCTGCCCCACTGGGTGCGTGGGGACTAGAGAGGCATCTCTCGAAAAGTGGGCCACTAAACACTCGCACCAGGCAAGTCAAAGGAAGAACCAAGAAAGAAGCCTCCAGCTCTTCGTTTCGCTAGCTGGAACGTCAGGACCATGTGTCCAGGACTAACCGCAGACCTTCTGCAGATCGACGACGCAAGGAAGACGGCCGTCATTGACAGGGAACTGTCACGCTTGAACGTCGACATTGCCGCCCTACAGGAGACCCGGCTGGCTGACAACGGCACCATCAGGGAAACAAACTACACTTTCTACTGGCAGGGGAAGTCCCCAGACCAACCCAGGCAACATGGTGTTGGCTTCGCTGTGAAGAACACACTTGTCAGTTTCACCGAGCTCCCCACAGTAGGCACAGAGAGGATACTCACCCTCCGGCTGTCAACGTCTTCTGGCCCAGTCAACATTCTCAGCGTGTACGCCCCAACCCTCTGCTCCACCGCCGAGGAAAAAGATGAGTTCTACCAGGCCCTCGATGAAGCGATATCCAGGTGGCCCAGCACTGAAGGCCTCTACCTCTTAGGAGACTTCAATTCAAGAGTAGGAGCTGACCACAAGGCTTGGCCCACCTGCCTCGGAAGCTTTGGGAGGGGGAAGATAAACGAGAACGGCCAGAGACTGCTTGAGCTCTTGTGCCACCACGGCCTGTGCGTGACCAACACCTTCTTCAAGTGTAAAGAGATCCACCAGGTGTCATGGAGGCACCCCCGATCCCGCCACTGGCACCAGCTTGACCTAGTCATCACCAGAAGAGCGGACATTGGTTGCGTCCTCCTCACCCGCAGTTACCATAGTGCCGACTGCGATACGGACCACGCTCTCGTAGCAAGCAAGGTGCGCACTACACCCAAAAGGTTGCACCACTTCAAGAAGAAGGGTCGCCCACGCATAAATGCCTGCTGCACCAGCAATCCTGAGAAAACCCAGCAGTTCATCAGCAGGCTGGAACACGCCCTCAGCGAGGGAGTGTCAGCAGATGACACCATCGACTCCAAGTGGCCCCGCCTCCGCGACGCGGTTTACAACGCCGCCATCACCGCCTACGGGAAGAAGGAGCGGAAAAATGCCGACTGGTACGAGGCCCACTGGGAAGAAATGGAGCCCGTGACTGAGGCAAAGAGGAAAGCCCTTCTGGCCTACAAGGCCAATCCAAGCCCTAGTACCTTACAATCCCTCCGGACTGCCAGGAACAAAGCCCAGCAGACCGCCCGCCACTGCGCCAACACCTACTGGCTAAACCTCTGCAGCAGCATACAGAGAGCTGCCGAGACAGGAAACGCAAGAGGGATGTACGAGGGCATCAAGAAGGCAACAGGCCCAACCCCCTCCAAGACCGCCCCCCTCAAGTCCAAAACGGGCGAGGTTATCACCGACCAGGAAAAGCAGATGAAGCGATGGACGGAGCACTACCTTGAGCTATACGCGACGCTGAATGTGGTGACTGTCACGGCTCTCAACGCCATCCCAGACCTACCAGTCATGGAGGAGCTAGATACCCCACCAACCATGGACGAGCTCAGCAAAGCCATCGACTGCCTTGCCTGCAGGAAGGCGCCAGGGAGCGATGGAATCCCCCCCGAGGTTCTAAAGAGCGGGAAACCAGCCCTGCTACAACCACTTCACGACCTCCTCTGTCTCTGCTGGGAACAGGGCTACATCCCCCAGGACATGCGAGACGCTAACATTGTCACCTTGTACAAGAACAAGGGAGACCGTAGTGACTGCAACAACTACCGGGGCATCTCCCTCCTCAGCATTGTAGGCAAAGTGTTCGCCCGCGTCGCTCTGGCCCGCCTGCAGACCCTCGCCTCCCGCGTCTACCCCGAGTCCCAGTGCGGCTTCAGGGATGGCCGATCAACAGCAGACATGATCTTCTCACTACGCCAGCTGCAGGAGAAGTGTCAGGAGCAGCACATGCCACTCTACATCGCCTTCATCGACCTTACAAAGGCGTTTGATCTGGTTAGCAGAGGCGGACTCTTCAGGTTGCTGCAGAAGATTGGTTGCCCTCCGCACCTGCTTGCAGTGGTCACGTCCTTCCACGAGAATATGCACAGCACAGTATGCTACAACGGCGCAACATCCGAAGCCTTCCCAGTCAGCAGCGGAGTGAAACAAGGCTGCGTCCTTGCGCCCACACTCTTTGGTATCTTCTTCTCCATGCTCCTCCAATACGCCTTCAAAGACTGCAGCGAGGGTGTCTACATCCGCACCAGGTCGGACGGCAAGCTCTACAACATAGCCCGTCTCCGTGCCAAGACCAAAGTCACAGAGGTACTTATTCGTGAGATGCTCTTCGCTGATGACGCAGCCTTGACTTCACACACGGCAGACGGACTCCAGCAGCTTGTAAACCGCCTCTCACACGCCTGCAAGGAGTTTGGATTGACCATCAGCCTGAAGAAGACCAAGGTCATGATGCAGGGAGCAGAGACCCCTCCAAACACCGCCATCGACGGGTACAGCCTGGACGTTGTTGAGAACTTCACGTACCTTGGGTCCACGATCTCAAGTTCGCTATCCATCGACTCTGAGATCAACAGCAGAATCGCCAAGGCAGCCGCAGTCATGGCCAAGTTAAATCAGCGAGTGTGGAACAACTCCAGCCTCACTGAGATGACCAGACTGCACGTGTACCAAGCCTGCGTGCTCAGTACGCTCCTTTATGGCAGCGAGTCATGGACCACCTACGTAAGGCACGAGAAGAAACTCAACAGCTTCCACATTCGGTGCCTGCGTCGCATACTGCATATCAAGTGGCAGGACAAGATCCCCAACACTGAGGTGCTGGTACGAGCCAACATGAGCAGTTTGTATGCGACGCTCAGCGAAAGACGGCTGCGGTGGCTTGGGCATGTCAGGAGGATGGACGCAGGCCGCATCCCCAAAGACCTCCTCTACGGCGAGCTGGCTGAAGGCACCAGAACCACAGGGCGCCCCAAATTGCGCTTCAAAGACGTCTGCAAAAAGGACTTGAAGCAATGCGGCATTGCCCCCAGCGCATGGGAGAGACTGGCTGATGATCGCCTCGCTTGGCGACAAGCAGTCCGGCAGGAAATAATCAATGCAGAAGCGGCACGAAACGACACTGCCGTGGCAAAGAGAGCTAGGCGGAAGCAGTTGCAACAGCAGCCTGACCAGCCATCCCCCTTCTCCTGCGCCCAGTGCGGCAAGGACTGCCACTCTAGAATTGGTCTGCACAGCCATTCCCGGCGGTGCAGATAGACGCACCGAGCTACACCATCGTCTCCCGAGACGAACGGCTGCCGACGACGAAACATTAAAAATGTAGTGTTCATCAGAGGGGTCCAAGACCCCAGGAGTTTTGTCGCACTCAAATACACAGAAAAAAATGATGGATTCGAGGAGTTTAGTGGTTGAAATTTAAAACAGTAACAAATCCTTCCCTCGCGAGTCAATCTGACTCCCTTAGGAATGTGAGGAATGCTTCAGTACACATAGAAAAACCTAAAAATGCTCAAACTTCAAACTAAAAATGCTAAAACGGACAAAAAATGATTTTATAATGTCTACATGTGTATCTGAATGCATTCTGAAGAGAAACTGGCTTTAGGACCCAGAGGAACAGCTCGTTTGCTCCATATAGATCAGTGTTTCTCAACCTCTCCTGCAGGGACCCCCTGACAGGACATGTTTTTGTTTTAACCCTGAAAAGACACACCTGATTCAATTAATTAAAGGCTCAAAGGCTTAATGTGTAGCTGACTAATTGAATCAGGTGTGCCATTTCAGGGTTAAAACAAAAACATGTCCTGTCAGGGGGTCCCTGCAGGAGAGGAACCACTGATATAGAGATATAAGGCCATCTACAGTCATGAAATATCATCTTAGATTATTATTTTCCACAATAAATCAAAGACTCCCAATGTAAGATATTTAGAGCTGAATTAAAAGGTTTAGGCATCAAATTGTGAGTTATTTTGAATTCAAGTTGAAAGAATGTGAGGAATGTGCTTAATTATTTATTGATCAAATCTAGTAATTTAAAGATAAATAAAATAAAAAATAACAAAAACAAATATAATTCAAAATAGAAAAAATAGTATCAAAATAAAATAAAAAAAAATAAAATGAAGTATATTTTGAGTGCTTGCGAGGGGAGGACGAGTGTCTGTTTCTCACCGTCACACACCGGACAGCACTGGTCTTCAGGCTGGAGTGTGTGAGGACACGACAGCGCAGGACAGATCACCGGGTCACAGATCACCGTCTTCTTCTGCAGAGAACACACACATCATCAGATACACTCACTGAACAACACACACATCATCAGATACACTCACTGAACAACACACACATGATCAGCTACTGTGTGTGTGTGTGTGTGTGTGTGTGTGTGTGTGTGTGTGTGTGAGTGTGTGTGTGTGTGCCTGGCAGGAACAGCTGAAGCAGGTGTTGTACTGCGGGGTGTGTGTGTGTGTGTGTGTGTGTGTGTGTGTGTGCCTGGCAGGAGCAGCTGAAGCAGGTGTTGTACTGCGGGGTGTGTGTGTGTGTGTGTGTGTGTACCTGGCAGGAGCAGCTGAAGCAGGTGTTGTACTGCGGGTTGTGTGTGTGTGTGTGTGTGTGTGTGTGTGTGCCTGGCAGGAACAGCTGAAGCAGGTGTTGTACTGCGGGTTGTGTGTGTGTGTGTGTGTGTGTGTGTGCCTGGCAGGAACAGCTGAAGCAGGTGTTGTACTGCGGGGTGTGTGTGTGTGTGTGTGTGTGTGCCTGGCAGGAGCAGCTGAAGCAGGTGTTGTACTGCGGGTTGTGTGTGTGTGTGTGTGTACCTGGCAGGAGCAGCTGAAGCAGGTGTTGTACTGCGGGGTGTGTGTGTGTGTGTGTGTGTGTGTGTGTGTGTGTGTGCCTGGCAGGAACAGCTGAAGCAGGTGTTGTACTGCGGGTTGTGTGTGTGTGTGTGTGTGTGTGTGTACCTGGCAGGAGCAGCTGAAGCAGGTGTTGTACTGCGGGGTGTGTGTGTGTGTGTGTGTGTGTACCTGGCAGGAACAGCTGAAGCAGGTGTTGTACTGCGGGGTGTGTGTGTGTGTGTGTGTGTGAGTGTGTGTGTGTGTACCTGGCAGGAGCAGCTGAAGCAGGTGTTGTACTGCGGGGTGTGTGTGTGTGTGTGTGTGTACCTGGCAGGAACAGCTGAAGCAGGTGTTGTACTGCGGGGTGTGTGTGTGTGTGTGTGTGTACCTGGCAGGAGCAGCTGAAGCAGGTGTTGTACTGCGGGGTGTGTGTGTGTGTGTGTGTGTACCTGGCAGGAGCAGCTGAAGCAGGTGTTGTACTGCGGGGTGTGTGTGTGTGTGTGTGTGTACCTGGCAGGAGCAGCTGAAGCAGGTGTTGTACTGCGGGGTGTGTGTGTGTGTGTGTGTGTACCTGGCAGGAACAGCTGAAGCAGGTGTTGTACTGCGGGGTGTGTGTGTGTGTGTGTGTGTACCTGGCAGGAGCAGCTGAAGCAGGTGTTGTACTGCGGGGTGTGTGTGTGTGTGTGTGTGTGTACCTGGCAGGAACAGCTGAAGCAGGTGTTGTACTGCGGGGTGTGTGTGTGTGTGTGTGTGTGAGTGTGTGTGTGTGTACCTGGCAGGAGCAGCTGAAGCAGGTGTTGTACTGCGGGGTGTGTGTGTGTGTGTGTGTGTGTACCTGGCAGGAACAGCTGAAGCAGGTGTTGTACTGCGGGGTGTGTGTGTGTGTGTGTGTGTGTACCTGGCAGGAGCAGCTGAAGCAGGTGTTGTACTGCGGGGTGTGTGTGTGTGTGTGTGTGTGTGTGTGTGTACCTGGCAGGAGCAGCTGAAGCAGGTGTTGTACTGCGGGGTGTGTGTGTGTGTGTGTGTGTGTGTGTACCTGGCAGGAGCAGCTGAAGCAGGTGTTGTACTGCGGGGTGTGTGTGTGTGTGTGTGTGTACCTGGCAGGAGCAGCTGAAGCAGGTGTTGTACTGCGGGGTGTGTGTGTGTGTGTGTGTGTGTGTGTGTGTGTACCTGGCAGGAGCAGCTGAAGCAGGGGTTGTACTGCGGGGTGTGTGTGTGTGTGTGTGTACCTGGCAGGAACAGCTGAAGCAGGTGTTGTACTGCGGGGTGTGTGTGTGTGTGTGTGTGTGTGTGTGTGTGTACCTGGCAGGAGCAGCTGAAGCAGGGGTTGTACTGCGGGGTGTGTGTGTGTGTGTGTGTGTGTGTACCTGGCAGGAGCAGCTGAAGCAGGTGTTGTACTGCGGGGTGTGTGTGTGTGTGTGTGTGTGTGTGTGTGTGTGTGTGTCTGTGTGTGTGTACCTGGCAGGAGCAGCTGAAGCAGGTGTTGTACTGCGGGGTGTGTGTGTGTGTGTGTGTGTGTGTGTGTGTGTGTGTGTGTGTGTACCTGGCAGGAGCAGCTGAAGCAGGTGTTGTACTGCGGGGTGTGTGTGTGTGTGTGTGTGTGTGTGTACCTGGCAGGAGCAGCTGAAGCAGGTGTTGTACTGCGGGGTGTGTGTGTGTGTGTGTGTGTGTGTGTGTACCTGGCAGGAGCAGCTGAAGCAGGGGTTGTACTGCGGGGTGTGTGTGTGTGTGTGTGTGTGTGTGTGTACCTGGCAGGAGCAGCTGAAGCAGGTGTTGTACTGCGGGGTGTGTGTGTGTGTGTGTGTGTGTGTGTACCTGGCAGGAGCAGCTGAAGCAGGTGTTGTACTGCGGGGTGTGTGTGTGTGTGTGTGTGTGTGTGTGTACCTGGCAGGAGCAGCTGAAGCAGGGGTTGTACTGCGGGGTGTGTGTGTGTGTGTGTGTGTGTGTGTGTACCTGGCAGGAGCAGCTGAAGCAGGTGTTGTACTGCGGGGTGTGTGTGTGTGTGTGTGTGTGTGTACCTGGCAGGAGCAGCTGAAGCAGGGGTTGTACTGCGGGGTGTGTGTGTGTGTGTGTGTGTGTGTGTGTACCTGGCAGGAGCAGCTGAAGCAGGGGTTGTACTGCGGGGTGTGTGTGTGTGTGTGTGTGTGTGTGTGTGTACCTGGCAGGAGCAGCTGAAGCAGGTGTTGTACTGCGGGGTGTGTGTGTGTGTGTGTGTGTGTGTGTGTCTGTGTGTGTGTACCTGGCAGGAGCAGCTGAAGCAGGTGTTGTACTGCGGGGTGTGTGTGTGTGTGTGTGTGTGTGTGTGTACCTGGCAGGAGCAGCTGAAGCAGGGGTTGTACTGCGGGGTGTGTGTGTGTGTGTGTGTGTGTGTGTGTGTGTGTGTGTACCTGGCAGGAGCAGCTGAAGCAGGTGTTGTACTGCGGGGTGTGTGTGTGTGTGTGTGTGTGTGTGTGTCTGTGTGTGTGTACCTGGCAGGAGCAGCTGAAGCAGGTGTTGTACTGCGGGGTGTGTGTGTGTGTGTGTGTGTGTGTGTACCTGGCAGGAGCAGCTGAAGCAGGTGTTGTACTGCGGGGTGTGTGTGTGTGTGTGTGTGTGTGTGTGTGTGTGTGTGTGTGTGTACCTGGCAGGAGCAGCTGAAGCAGGGGTTGTACTGCGGGGTGTGTGTGTGTGTGTGTGTGTGTGTGTGTGTGTGTGTGTGTGTGTGTGTCTGTGTGTGTGTGTGTGTGTGTGTGTGTGTGTGTGTGTGTGTGTGTGTGTGTGTCTGTGTGTGTGTACCTGGCAGGAGCAGCTGAAGCAGGGGTTGTACTGCGGGGTGTGTGTGTGTGTGTGTGTGTGTGTGTGTGTGTCTGTGTGTGTGTACCTGGCAGGAGCAGCTGAAGCAGGTGTTGTACTGCGGGGTGTGTGTGTGTGTGTGTGTGTGTGTGTGTGTACCTGGCAGGAGCAGCTGAAGCAGGTGTTGTACTGCGGGGTGTGTGTGTGTGTGTGTGTGTGTACCTGGCAGGAACAGCTGAAGCAGGTGTTGTACTGCGGGGTGTGTGTGTGTGTGTGTGTGTACCTGGCAGGAGCAGCTGAAGCAGGTGTTGTACTGCGGGGTGTGTGTGTGTGTGTGTGTGTGCGTGTGTGTGTACCTGGCAGGAGCAGCTGAAGCAGGTGTTGTACTGCGGGGTGTGTGTGTGTGTGTGTGTGTGTGTGTCTGTGTGTACCTGGCAGGAGCAGCTGAAGCAGGTGTTGTACTGCGGGGTGTGTGTGTGTGTGTGTGTGTGTGTGTACCTGGCAGGAGCAGCTGAAGCAGGTGTTGTACTGCGGGGTGTGTGTGTGTGTGTGTGTGTGTGTGTGTGTGTACCTGGCAGGAGCAGCTGAAGCAGGTGTTGTACTGCGGGGTGTGTGTGTGTGTGTGTGTGTGTGTACCTGGCAGGAGCAGCTGAAGCAGGTGTTGTACTGCGGGGTGTGTGTGTGTGTGTGTGTGTGTGTGTGTGTGTGTGTACCTGGCAGGAGCAGCTGAAGCAGGTGTTGTACTGCGGGGTGTGTGTGTGTGTGTGTGTGTGTGTGTGTGTACCTGGCAGGAGCAGCTGAAGCAGGTGTTGTACTGCGGGGTGTGTGTGTGTGTGTGTGTGTGTGTGTGTGTGTGTACCTGGCAGGAGCAGCTGAAGCAGGTGTTGTACTGCGGGGTGTGTGTGTGTGTGTGTGTGTGTGTGTGTGTGTGTGTACCTGGCAGGAGCAGCTGAAGCAGGTGTTGTACTGCGGGGTGTGTGTGTGTGTGTGTGTGTGTGTGTGTACCTGGCAGGAGCAGCTGAAGCAGGTGTTGTACTGCGGGGTGTGTGTGTGTGTGTGTGTGTGTGTGTGTGTGTACCTGGCAGGAGCAGCTGAAGCAGGGGTTGTACTGCGGGGTGTGTGTGTGTGTGTGTGTGTGTGTGTGTGTACCTGGCAGGAACAGCTGAAGCAGGTGTTGTACTGCGGGGTGTGTGTGTGTGTGTGTGTGTGTGTGTGTGTACCTGGCAGGAGCAGCTGAAGCAGGTGTTGTACTGCGGGGTGTGTGTGTGTGTGTGTGTGTGTGTGTGTGTGTGTGTACCTGGCAGGAGCAGCTGAAGCAGGTGTTGTACTGCGGGGTGTGTGTGTGTGTGTGTGTGTGTACCTGGCAGGAGCAGCTGAAGCAGGTGTTGTACTGCGGGGTGTGTGTGTGTGTGTGTGTGTGTGTGTGTGTGTGTGTGTGTGTGTGTACCTGGCAGGAGCAGCTGAAGCAGGTGTTGTACTGCGGGGTGTGTGTGTGTGTGTGTGTGTGTGTGTGTACCTGGCAGGAGCAGCTGAAGCAGGTGTTGTACTGCGGGGTCCACTGAGACCCGTGTGCGTGATGTTCCCCCTCGAAGAAGCATGTGTGCGGGTCCTTCTTCAGCGCCGCCGGGTCGCGCACGAACACCAGCTCGTGGAACTCGTCCTCCTCCACCACCTCCCCCCGAAAGCCCGACTCACAGCTGTTGGGCACCTGGATCTGCACAACACACACACACACAGTCAACCTACGCCAGTCTACTGAAGCTAACACACTTCTGTTACTGCAGATGAAGTCAAATACACAAAAACTTAAACTTATATAAATATATATTTATTACATAAATCAAGAGTGTGAGAGAAAGAGTGTGTGTATCAGAAAGTGTGTGTGTGTGTGAGAGACAGCGTGTGTATGTGTGTGAGAGAGAGTGAGTGTGTGTATGAGAATGTGTGAATGACAGAGTGTGTGTATGTGAGAAAGAGTGAGTGTGTGCATGAGAAAGTGTGTGTTAGTATGACAGAGTGAGTGTGTGTGTGTGTGTGTGTGTGTGTGTGTGTGTGTGTGTGTGTGTGTGTGTGTGTGTGTGTACTCACCCGTCCTCGTATTTCTCCTCTCGGATTCATCTTGGTGCTGACCTGAATGTAAGCCATGCCTTCGTCCAAATGCCTCAATAACTCGACACTAATGTCCTTCAACACACCCTGAGCCTGGAACACACACACACACACACACACACACGAGACGTGACAATCTTTACCTTAAAACAGAATTAAACTGGTTTCTGCTCGTTTGAGGAAACACCATCTTTATTTTATAAACCATCCCTTTAAAGTACCCAGTAAACGACAGCATGATCGTGCTCCTGGACAAAGAAAAACCTTCTGTCGCTGAAATCACACAGTTTACATTATAACGGGTTGGGGATCGAAAATCAGTTCCAATTCTGGAATCGAATACTTGAGGTCAGGAATCGGATGCTTGTTATAATATTAATATTTGAGAGCATTTGAGCATGAGTGTAAATCACTGAAGCGAGAGAGTGTGTGTTCTGTGTGTGTGTGTATCAGTATATTGGATGCGTGCAGCTCTTAAAGTGACAGCACTAATATTCCTGCTCTATAATAACACTAATCACACAACAGAAGAAGAGAAGATTCACTCGTTCTTCACTCAATCACTTCTCTAACTATATTTGTAATGTAGATTTTATTTATAAACTGCAGTTATTTTACATTTGATTACAGTTTCCTAACCTGAAAATCTTAAAACTGTTTATTTTAATCATATCTTTGTTCATTTGTGTCTATTTGTTGCGATTGCTAATTTTTTATTAGTTGTTGTTTAATAACTGAGTGTTTACTCGTGTTTAATAATGCTAGAAGTTTATATTAGTTCGGCTAGTTGTTCTTCTATGGTGTTTTTAAACCACAGGCAAACGTTCCTCATGTAAGTGTTCTTTATCTGTCGATTTCTGTTCATGATATTCAGATACAGTTACGTGTTGTGCAATAACACTGAATATGAATGATAGTTTTTATTTTTACCTTATTGGAATCGAAATTAGGAATCGATAAGCAGAATCGAAATCAGAACCGGAATCGTTAAAATTCAAACGATACCCAACCCTAATTATAACCATGCTGAATCGTGTCTCCTGATTGGTTTACCTGCTGGCCGTAGAAGCCCGTCAGAAGTCTCTTGTGATTGGTGGAGGAGTCGTCCATCTCTCCGATCTCGGCCAGTCCGTGCAGGTGAGCGTTGATGGAGGCGTCTTCGCTCCGGCTGAGGCCGTCGACCACGATCTCGTAGTGTAGATGACACTGTTGGTCCACCGTGACCCAGGCGTGTCCCGCGGCGCCCGTCCGCACCGGCGGAGACACGAACTGACCCGCCAGAGGAACCGGCAGCTCTGCACACCAAAAACAGGATTACTGAAAAACTGCTCAAGTGATTAATCATCCAATCAGTGTCCTCAAGTCTGAACCCTCGCGTCTGTAACACATCTTTCCCTCGCGGGTCAGAATGACCCGAAGTTCTAAAATTATACTCTTTTTTTTCTTTTCCAGAAAGCTTATTTTATTTCATTTTGATAATATTTTTTAATGCAATTTTTTTTTTTACCTTTAAATTACTAGATTTGATTAATAAATAATAATTTAAGCACATTCCTCACATTCTTTCAAATTAAAATCAAAATTACTCACAATTTCATGCAAAAACCCTTTTAATTCAGCTCAAAATATTTGACATTGTGTGTCTCTGCCGACCTCTTGTGGAAAATTATCATTATTAACCTAACTGAATTTAATTTAATGTTAGAATTTGACATAAAAGGTGATGCATACATTTAATAAGTTTAGAAAAAATGCCCTAATATAGTAAAAAATTACCCTGGAAATCAATTTAAGGTGGCAAATATTGTCCCTTAATAAAAAATTTTAATTTCTGTCAGTGCTGTGAACCGACCACCGCATGGAATATGAATAATATGAATATCTGTGTGAGTCAGCTGTCAACAACAGGCCTAAACCAGCCATGGCACCAGCACACAAACACATTACTATCAACAAAATGTTGAAGATATCTTGATTAGTGCTGGGCAACTATTAATCACGATTAATTGCATCCCAAATAAAAGTTTGTGTTTACATAATATATGTGTGTATAATTATTTTGTATATATAAAAACATACACATGCATGTATATATTTAAGAGAAATGTTTTTTTTATATATATATGTAAATATATATACAGTATATACCTGCAAATATTTATTAAATATATACATGCATATGTGTGTATATATGTACAAAATAATTATACACACATATATTATTTTTATTTTGGATGCGATTAATCGTAATTAATAGTTGCCCAGTACTAATCAAGACACAATTTCTTTGTCAATATTGCACACCCCTAATGTAGAGTATTAATTTATATTTCTTCAGATCTTAAAAAGTCTTAAATTTGTCTTTAAAAAGTGTGCAGCGACCCTGGTATCAGAAATCCCCAAAAAGACCCGAACACTGAATCTACATGCACCAATGCTATATTTTCTAAATGTCATAATCATTTGTTAACAAACAAGTATTTATTTCTTCAATGAGTTTCCGCATTAAATAATTACATTGTTTACATTATTACATTTTTAGCTAACTGTGATTTTGTATATGTACATTTGTGAAATGCATAACAGTTTCCTCTGATAACAGATCACTATAAACTGTAATGTGGACTGTAAAGTTTCTGTAAAGCTGCTTTGAAACGATGTGTATTGTGAAAAGCGCTATAGAAATAAACGTGAACTGAATTCCTCACCGTTGCGTGGCGCGTCGAGTCCGTTGTAGGCTAGCATGCGTATCTGTCCGCGCAGCTCGCTCTCCTGCTGCTGCGCCGTGGCGATGTTGATGAACAGCTCGTTCTGCAGGAGCATGTGAATGTGTCGGGCCTCCACACGACTGAGGCTCCCCGCCGCCCTGCCGTCCCCGCCGCGCTCGTCCACGCCCGCGCTGAAGTCCGCCGTGATGTCGTACAGAACGCTGCGTTTACTGCGCCGCCGCGGCTTCATCTCCAGCGTCACGCCGACCACCGCGCTGGTCAGACCCGCCACCAGAACCTGCGGCGACACCCAGACCGGGGATTCATATTAGCACACCACGAATGCGGGTAAAACTCAGCTGTGGTGGGTTACGCTGTCTAATCACGAGCCAATGTGGCGTTACTTATTATGTTTACTCACTTTATCAGGCCGATACCAGTCACATTGAAAATTAACATTTATCGGCTGATACCGATATGGTGGACGATATATCGTGCATCCCTAATATATATATATATATATACAGGGTTTGAAATTAACACTCGCCAAATGCGGGTAATAATCAGCTGTGTCGGGTAACGCTGTCTAATCGCAAGCCAATTAACGAGCCGATATAAAGCCTTTATATATATATATATATATATATATACTTTATATTTATTTTAATCGATATTTAATAAATTGTAAATAAATTAGAAAACAAATCTTTAAAATAAACATGCTTATACTTTAGATGGCAACTTCTTGAATCTGCAATCCTATTACAGTATTTTTCACTAAGTAATTGCGGCCACTAATATAATCGACCACTAATATAATTGGCCACTAATATAAGCTATGACGTACTTAATCTGGTTCATTTATTTTTTTGTTTGTTTGGCTAGTAGACGTTCTGAATGGCCGGTAACTTAAAAACGAAGAAGCCTAATTGGCCGGTGAGTGAAAAAGTACATTTTCGACGGTCGATCGACTGACTGACGGAAGTGATCGTGAGGGAACAGAACGAGTTGTTATACACACACACACACACACACACACACCTGGTAGTCGAGCGAGCCGTTGGGATGGAGTGTGAAGACGGCTGATCCCACGCCGCCGGTTTTCCCGGGAGTCAGAGCGGATCCGCCGGACATCACGCTTTGAAGAGCTGGAACAGGAATATGAAATACAGATAAATCTGATGATGTGGCAGCAAGAACTGGAGCTCCTCACGTGTCGCTCAAAAATTATAGAATTTCTTTTTTTTATTTCAATGAATGTACTATATTTTAGTTCGATAATGTTTTTTTATTTAACATTTTTTTAGGGGACTTTTATGGTACTAAATTATATTTGCGCTGTATTTATAATCCACTTTTTGAGCATAGACCTGAAAATGACATTTCCAGCTTAAACTGGTAAATCTTGAACGCTTTAGAGCGACAGACTGAAGTTTGATCTCTTCTCAAACACGACACAGATTATTGCTGAAGTGAAATAAAAAAAGAAATTTAAAAAAGTTACAGAATTTTATATTTATTGTTATTAAAAATGCACAAAAATACTATTTTAATATGACATATATTTTCAAAAACACATTTTACTCTAAAACTGCAAAAGAGAAAGTAAAGTGAACAGTGAGTTTTGCATGTGAGAAAACAATTAAACCCACATGAACTCACGCAGGGTCAAAGGTCACAGTGACGTGAGGTTAAGAGAGCGACTGTGATGTAGAGTAAACAGAGTCTGAATTCCTCACGCATAACGTCACGCTGTTAATGCAGCAGCTGGAGTCACACAGCAGAGTGTGTGTGTGTGTGTGTGTGTGTGTGTGTGTGTGTGTGTGTGTGTGTGTGTGTGTGTGTGTGTGTGTGTGTGTGTGTGTAACGACCACGAAACTGATCCTCCAGCAACTCTGGCCTCTACCGACATCGCTGTGCATTCCTGACCTCTTCGCAATCAGAATCATAATTATGAACTATGAAATCTGAGAAATAGCCAAGATGATTTAAGCATGACACAAAGATGAAATATGAGCTGGGATAAAAACAGCAGAGACTGGTGTAGTTATAGATCCTGTGAGATGTGTGTGTTTTACTGCACGATTAATCCTTCAACGTCATTCACTACGCTCCTAGAATTGCACAATCTATTCAATATAAACAATATGTCAGGAAAAAATCCTAGGATATAAAATTGCGAGAAATAAAGTCAGAATTGCGAGAAATTAAGTCAGAAATGCGAGAAATTAAGTCAGAATTGCGAGAAATAAAGGAAAAAATTAAGTCAGAATTGCGTGAAATTAAGTCAGAATTGCGAGAAATAAAGGAAAAAATAAAGTCAGAATTGCGAGAAATAAAGGAAAAAATGAAGTCAGAATTGCGGGAAATAAAGGAAAAAATGAAGTCAGAACTGCGAGATATAAAGTCAGAAATGCGAGAAATAAAGTCAGAATTGCGAGAAATAAAGTCAGAATTGCGAGAAATAAAGTAAGAATTGCGAGAAATTAAGTGAGAAATGCGAGAAATTAAGTCAGAATTGCGAGAAATAAAGGAAAAAATTAAGTCAGAATTGCGTGAAATTCAGTCAGAATTGCGAGAAATAAAGGAAAAAATTAAGTCAGAATTGCGAGAAATAAAGGAAAAAATTAAGTCAGAATTGCGTGAAATTAAGTCAGAATTGCGAGAAATAAAGGAAAAAATTAAGTCAGAATTGCGAGATATAAAGTCAGAATTGTGAGATATAAAGTCAGAAATGCGAGAAATAAAGTCAGAATTGCGAGATATAAAGGAAAAAATTAAGTCAGAATTGCGTGAAATTAAGTCAGAATTGCGAGAAATAAAGGAAAAAATTAAGTCAGAATTGCGAGAAATAAAGGAAAAAATTAAGTCAGAACTGCGTGAAATTAAGTCAGAATTGCAAGAAATAAAGGAAAAAATTAAGTCAGAATTGCGAGATATAAAGTCAGAATTGTGAGATATAAAGTCAGAAATGCGAGAAATAAAGTCAGAATTGCGAGATATAAAGTCGCAATTGCGAGAAATAAAGTCAGAATTGCGAGAAATAAAGTCAGAATTGCGAGAAATAAAGTCAGAATTGCGTGAAATGAAGTCAGAATTGAAAAAAAGTCGATTGTGAGATAAAGTGTCACAATTACCTTAATTATTTTTAATCTGTGGCGTAAACAAGCTTCCATAAATATGAGCAGAATATGAATGTACGGGGGAAATGAGTTTTGATGATGGGAAAAACATCTGTTCAAATTTTACCCTTCAAAGATTATAAAGGCAATGAATTATGATTATTTTATTCTTTGTAATTGTTATTAAAATATCAGGAGAGTGTTACACTATTGTGGCAGTTAGAGATCCATCCGTGTTAGATCCGGGTCACTAAAGAAAAGAATATATGATAATACGACTAGCGAAACAATCCTGCATTTAAACTGGTTTTGTATTAATGAGGTGATTGTTGCTGATTGGCTGCACTCACTGTCACATGATCTCTTCCCAGAAATGTATCCGGAGATCTGACGGGGGTTTTGACCTTCCGTTTCCATGGCGATCTGGAGCTGCCCGCGGGATAACCAGAAGAGTTCCCGACTGTTCAGATCCGCTAGGACTTCAGCCAGGTCAGAGTCCTACTCACACACACACACACACACACACACACACGTTTCCTTAACATTCATCACTGAACTTTAACTGAGTATTTTAAGGTGAATGATGTTTTCTTTTCATTCTAATTAACTGAATATAAAAGCATTTTACCTTTAGATAAGTGAATGCGTGTGTGTGTGTGTGTGTGTGTGTGTGTGTGTGTGTGTGTTTTCACTCACGTCTGTAGAGATGTTTGCTCGTATTTCTCTCAGCACATGTTGTCGGTACAGCAGTTTCACTCTCACCGGCATCTGTGCGGAGGCTGAAACAATATGAAATACAGTTTTAATCAAATTACTATTTTTATTTAATTAATATTTATTTTATTTATTTATTTATTTTTATCTGCTTTATTTGTTATTTTATATGTTATGCTTTATTTTTTTAATTGAAATTATTTCATTCTGAAATTTACTTTATTTTATTTTGTTATATTTTATTTTTATTTTATTTTCTGCTTTATTTAAAGATTTTGGTTTTATTATTTTTTATTTTATTTTAATTATTTTATGGTATTTTATTTTATTTATTATTATTTTATTTTTATTTAATTATTTCTTATTATTTTTAATGTTTTATTTATTTATTATTTTATTTTTCTTATTTACTTTATTTTTTATTGTATTATTATTTTTATTGTATTTATTTATTATTATTATTTTTTTTTTTTTTCAAATCTAATTTAATTAATTTTTTATTTTATTTCGATATTTTTATGTTATTTCTACTTTATTTTATGCTTTATTTAAAATTTTTGTTTTATTGTTTTATATTTAATTATTTATTTAATTTTATTAGATTATTTTCTCTATTAGTGTACTTACAGCTCCCGTGAGAAAGGAGTCCCTGCTGAATCAGGATAAAATGCAGATTGTTCTCGGTGTCACTGAGCGTCAACATGGCGATTCCGCCCATCCCAGAATGCACCTCTTCAGACGTCAGGATCGCACTGAACGTTTCTGTCACACAAACCGAACGTAAATGAGCGTAAACATCCAAAAACACATCAGAAAGGTCGTGTCTGAAGCGAATCAAAACATCAGACACACACAGTTAAACATATCAGACACACACACACACAGTTAAACATCTAACACAAACACAGTTAAACATCTGACTGTTAAACATCTGACACAAACACAGTTAAACATCTCACACACACACACACACACACAGTTAAACATCTCACACACACACACACACACACACACACACATACACAGTTAAACATCTCACACACACACATTTAAACATCACACACACACCTGCAAACAGTGCTCTGTGTTTGATGATTTTTCCCCGTAGCTCCTCCTTCTTGTTGTCAGAGGTTGTCATGGAAACACGCAGTTGCTCCGCCTCCAGCTGTCGAATCTGAGACTTCGGGAGATTCTTCCAAACTCCACAGATCTGCACATCAAACACACACACACACACACACACACATACACACACACACATCAGATATCACAGATCTGCACATTACTAATGAAGGTGACTTGACTAATGAAGGTGACTTGACTAATGAAGGTGACTTGACTAATGAAGATGACTTGACTTGACTAATGAAAGTGACTTGACTAATGAAGGTGACTTGACTAATGAAGGTGACTTGACTAATGAAAGTGACTTGACTAATGAAGGTGACTTGACTAATGAAGGTGACTTGACTAATGAAAGTGACTTGACTAATGAAGGTGACTTGACTAATGAAAGTGACTTGACTAATGAAGGTGACTTGACTAATGAAGGTGACTTGACTAATGAAAGTGACTTGACTAATGAAGGTGACTTGACTAATGAAAGTGACTTGACTAATGAAGGTGACTTGACTAATGAAGGTGACTTGACTAATGAAAGTGACTTGACTAATAAAGTTGACTTGACTAATGAAGATGACTTGACTAATGAAAGTGACTTGACTAATGAAAGTGAATTGACTTGACTAATGAAAGTGACTTGACTAATGAAAGTGAATTGACTAATGAAAGAGACTTGACTAATGAAGGTGACTTGACTTGACTAATGAAAGTGGCTTGACTAATGAAGGTGACTTGACTAATGAAAGAGACTTGACTAATGAAGGTGACTTGACTTGACTAATGAAAGTGACTTGACTAATGAAGATGACTTGACTTGACTAATAAAAGTGACTTGACTAATGAAGGTGACTTGACTAATGAAAGTGACTTGACTAATGAAGATGACTCGACTTGACTAATGAAAGTGACTTGACTAATGAAGGTGACTTGACTAATGAAAGTGACTCGACTAATGAAGGTGATGAAGGTGACTCGACTAATGAAAGTGACTTGACTAATGAAAGTGACTTGACTAATGAAAGTGACTTGACTAATGAAGGTGACTTGACTAATGAAAGTGACTAGACTAATGAAAGTGACTAGACTAATGAAGGTGACTAGACTAATGAAGGTGACTTGACTAATGAAAGTGACTAGACTAATGAAGGTGACTAGACTAATGAAGGTGACTTGACTAATGAAAGTGACTTGACTAATGAAAGTGACTTGACTAATGAAGGTGACTTGACTAATGAAAGTGACTTGACTAATGAAAGTGACTAGACTAATGAAGGTGACTTGACTAATGAAAGTGACTAGACTAATGAAGGTGACTTGACTAATGAAAGTGACTAGACTAATGAAAGTGACTAGACTAATGAAGGTGACTAGACTAATGAAAGTGACTAGACTAATGAAGGTGACTTGACTAATGAAAGTGACTAGACTAATGAAAGTGACTAGACTAATGAAGGTGACTAGACTAATGAAAGTGACTTGACTAATGAAAGTGAATTGACTTGACTAATGAAAGTGACTTGACTAATGAAAGTGAATTGACTAATGAAAGAGACTTGACTAATGAAGGTGACTTGACTTGACTAATGAAAGTGGCTTGACTAATGAAGGTGACTTGACTAATGAAAGAGACTTGACTAATGAAGGTGACTTGACTTGACTAATGAAAGTGACTTGACTAATGAAGATGACTTGACTTGACTAATAAAAGTGACTTGACTAATGAAGGTGACTTGACTAATGAAAGTGACTTGACTAATGAAGATGACTCGACTTGACTAATGAAAGTGACTTGACTAATGAAGGTGACTTGACTAATGAAAGTGACTCGACTAATGAAGGTGATGAAGGTGACTCGACTAATGAAAGTGACTTGACTAATGAAAGTGACTTGACTAATGAAAGTGACTTGACTAATGAAGGTGACTTGACTAATGAAAGTGACTAGACTAATGAAAGTGACTAGACTAATGAAGGTGACTAGACTAATGAAGGTGACTTGACTAATGAAAGTGACTAGACTAATGAAGGTGACTAGACTAATGAAGGTGACTTGACTAATGAAAGTGACTTGACTAATGAAAGTGACTTGACTAATGAAGGTGACTTGACTAATGAAAGTGACTTGACTAATGAAAGTGACTAGACTAATGAAGGTGACTTGACTAATGAAAGTGACTAGACTAATGAAGGTGACTTGACTAATGAAAGTGACTAGACTAATGAAAGTGACTAGACTAATGAAGGTGACTAGACTAATGAAAGTGACTAGACTAATGAAAGTGACTAGACTAATGAAAGTGTCTAAACTAATGAAGGTGACTTGACTAATGAAAGTGACTAGACTAATGAATGTGACTTGACTAATGAAAGTGACTAGACTAATGAAAGTGACTAGACTAATGAAGGTGACTTGACTAATGAAAGTGACTAGACTAATGAAAGTGACTAGACTAATGAAAGTGACTTGACTAATGAAAGTGACTAGACTAATGAAAGTGACTAGACTAATGAAAGTGTCTAAACTAATGAAGGTGACTTGACTAATGAAAGTGACTAGACTAATGAAAGTGTCTAAACTAATGAAGGTGACTTGACTAATGAAAGTGACTAGACTAATGAAGGTGACTTGACTAATGAAAGTGACTTGACTAATGAAAGTGACTTGACTAATGAAGGTGATGAAGGTGACTTGACTAATGAAGGTGATGAAGGTGACTTGACTAATGAAAGTGACTAGACTAATGAAAGTGACTTGACTAATGAAAGTGACTTGACTAATGAAGGTGATGAAGGTGACTTGACTAATGAAGGTGACTTGACTTGACTAATGAAAGTGACTAGACTAATGAAGGTGACTTGACTAATGAAAGTGACTAGACTAATGAAAGTGACTAGACTAATGAAGGTGACTAGACTAATGAAGGTGACTAGACTAATGAAAGTGACTAGACTAATGAAAGTGACTCGACTAATGAAAGTGACTTGACTAATGAAAGTGACTTGACTAATGAAGGTGACTTGACTAATGAAGGTGACTTGACTAATGAAAGTGACTTGACTAATGAAGGTGACTTGACTAATGAAAGTGACTTGACTAATGAAAGTGACTTGACTAATGAAGGTGACTTGACTAATGAAAGTGACTAGACTAATGAAAGTGACTAGACTAATGAAGGTGACTAGACTAATGAAGGTGACTTGACTAATGAAAGTGACTTGACTAATGAAGGTGACTAGACTAATGAAAGTGACTAGACTAATGAAGGTGACTAGACTAATGAAGGTGACTTGACTAATGAAAGTGACTAGACTATTGAAAGTGACTTGACTAATGAAAGTGACTAGACTAATGAAGGTGACTTGACTAATGAAAGTGACTAGACTAATGAAAGTGACTAGACTAATGAAGGTGACTTGACTAATGAAAGTGACTAGACTAATGAAAGTGACTAGACTAATGAAGGTGACTAGACTAATGAAGGTGACTTGACTAATGAAAGTGACTTGACTAATGAAGGTGACTAGACTAATGAAAGTGACTAGACTAATGAAGGTGACTAGACTAATGAAGGTGACTTGACTAATGAAAGTGACTAGACTATTGAAAGTGACTTGACAAATGAAAGTGACTAGACTAATGAAGGTGACTTGACTAATGAAAGTGACTTGACAAATGAAAGTGACTAGACTAATGAAGGTGACTTGACTAATGAAAGTGACTAGACTAATGAAAGTGACTAGACTAATGAAGGTGACTTGACTAATGAAAGTGACTTGACTAATGAAAGAGACTTGACTAATGAAAGTGACTTGACTAATGAAGGTGACTTGACTTGACTAATGAAAGTGACTTGACTAATGAAGGTGACTTGACTAATGAAAGTGACTAGACTAATGAAGGTGACTTGACTAATGAAAGTGACTAGACTAATGAAAGTGACTTGACTAATGAAAGTGACTAGACTAATGAAAGTGACTAGACTAATGAAAGTGACTTGACTAATAAAGGTGACTTGACTAATGAAAGTGACTAGACTAATGAAAGTGACTAGACTAATGAAGGTGACTAGACTAATGAAGGTGACTTGACTAATGAAAGTGACTTGACTAATGAAGGTGACTAGACTAATGAAAGTGACTAGACTAATGAAGGTGACTAGACTAATGAAGGTGACTTGACTAATGAAAGTGACTAGACTATTGAAAGTGACTTGACAAATGAAAGTGACTAGACTAATGAAGGTGACTTGACTAATGAAAGTGACTAGACTAATGAAAGTGACTAGACTAATGAAAGTGACTAGACTAATGACTAATGAAAGTGACTAGACTAATGAAGGTGACTTGACTAATGAAAGTGACTTGACTAATGAAAGTGACTAGACTAATGAAGGTGACTTGACTAATGAAAGTGACTAGACTAATGAAAGTGACTTGACTAATGAAAGTGACTAGACTAATGAAAGTGACTAGACTAATGAATGTGACTTGACTAATTAAAGTGACTAGACTAATGAAGGTGACTAGACTAATGAAGGTGACTTGACTAATTAAAGTGACTTGACTAATGAAGGTGACTAGACTAATGAAAGTGACTAGACTAATGAAGGTGACTAGACTAATGAAGGTGACTTGACTAATGAAAGTGACTAGACTAATGAAGGTGACTTGACTAATGAAAGGGACTAGTGACTAGACTAATGAAGGTGACTTGACTAATGAAAGTGACTAGACTAATGAAAGTGACTAGACTAATGAAAGTGTCTAGACTAATGAAGGTGACTTGACTAATGAAAGTGACTAGACTAATGAAGGTGACTTGACTAATGAAAGTGTCTAGACTAATGAGGGTGACTTGACTAATGAAGGTGACTTGACTAATGAAAGTGACTAGACTAATGAAGGTGACTTGACTAATGAAAGTGTCTAGACTAATGAAGGTGACTTGACTAATGAAAGTGACTAGACTAATGAAGGTGACTTGACTAATGAAAGTGTCTAGACTAATGAAGGTGACTTGACTAATGAAAGTGACTAGACTAATGAAGGTGACTTGACTAATGAAGGTGACTTGACTAATGAAAGTGACTTGACTAATGAAGGTGACTAGACTAATGAAGGTGACTTGACTAATGAAGGTGACTTGACTAATGAAAGTGACTTGACTAATGAAGGTGATTGACTAATGAAGGTGACTTGACTAATGAAGGTGACTTGACTAATGAAAGTGACTTGACTAATGAAAGTGACTAGACTAATGAAGGTGATTGACTAATGAAGGTGACTTGACTAATGAAGCTGACTTGACTAAGGAAGCTAACTCGACTCACCATGTCTGTGTCGGCTCTCGGCACCCTGAACTCAAACGCAGTGTTTCCGTCGGAGTCCAGGAAGGTGATTCCACTCGGCCTGTTGATCCTAAGACACACACACACAGTGAGTGAGGGCGGACGAGAGACACACACACACACACACACACACACACACAGTGAGCGAGGGCTGGCGAGAGACACAGACACACACACACACAGTGAGTGAGAGGGCGGACGAGAGACACACACACGCACAGTGAGCAAGGGCTGGTGAGAGACCCACACACACAGTGAGCGACGATGGGCGAGAGACACACACACACAGTGAGCGATGGCGGGCGAGAGACAAACACACACACAAAGTGAGCGAGGGCTGGCGAGAGACACACACACACACACACACAGTGAGCGACGGCGGGCGAGACACACACACACAAACACACACACACACACACACAGTGAGCGAGGGTGGGCGAGACACACACACACACACACAAACACACACACTGAGCGATGGCGGGTGTGTTCCCCACAAATGTTCCCCAATGTTGGGGAAAACGCATTACAAGTAACTTAACGCGTACATTAAGTTACGTAATCAGATTACTTTTTCACGTAACTAGTAAAGTAATACATTAAATTAAAATTTACAACTTTGTTTGTCAAGTTACTTTGTTTTCCCATTTATTGACTGACAGCTCTCCAGTGCCCATGTTGAGAAAAATCATAAGTGCAGAGGTGTTGTGTGTGTGTGTGTGTGTGCGTGTGTTTGTGTGTGTGTGTGTGTGTGTGTGTGTGTGTGTGTGTGTGCGTGTGTTTGTGTGTGTGTGTGTGTGTAAACCTGAGAGTACTTTTCTTAGAAAGTAACTAAGTAACGCAATTAGTTACTTTTCAAGGAAGTAACGCAATATTGTAATGCATTACTTTTCAAATAGTGCTGCACGATTAATCATATCGCAATCGCGATGTCAAGCTAATGCGATTATATGACGCAAAATGCTGTGATTTTATATGACATAAACAAATTAGGGCTATGAACGCAATTAACGCAGCATCTGTTATTTGTGTCATCCTTTGGCTAGTGTTACATGATCCCGCTCTTATTCGTGCGAATGCACAGGACCGCACGCCAGAATACAGTTCTCTTTCGCGCTTAACAATAACACACACAATTATGCCAAAATGTCGTTTTGTCGAGTATCTTCGTAACATAAGAGCAGTCTTATGATGAACGTAAAGAGTTGTGAGAGAATGAGGCGCGTGTGAGATCCGCGTCTCTGTCAGCAGCGGCTGCTCTTAAAGGGACAGTACACAGTAGCCACTAATTATCTCTGTCAGTAAAGTTAATCAAAGAACAAAGGGAACAGAGAAAACTACTCAATGCTCTTGACTAAAGAACTTTTGTAGCTTTAATAAGGATTAGTCTATATATAATTTATAATTTATGCAGCACAGACTGTTTGATAACTTTATTTAATTTTTGTATATGTCCTACCTGTTAGACAGGAAGGGCACAGGTAAATATGACATTTATTATGGGTTTATGTGAGGATCGTTTGAAGTTCACTTAAATTAAAAGCTGTTATTTTTTGAAGCCTAAAAAATGTTTAAAAAAATGTATAGCTTTCAATTGTAATGACAGAATCACTGTAATGTTGGACGGCTATAATTAATGTTTAAAATGGGAGGGGGGTCATTTTTATCCAGACATCAGTGGCTTATTGATCCTTATAGGTGTTATCAATCATTTAGTTGTTGTTGCTAGTTTGAGTTGAGAAATAAACATTAAGAATTATCACCAATCTGTGTGTGCATTTTGCTTTAGAACCAAGCAAGTTGACTCATGAAACCATTTGTTTATTAAATCGCATCGCATATCGACCTCAATAATCGCAATATGACAATTCCCCCAAATCGTGCAGCCCTACTTTCAAAGTAACTTTCCCCAGCACTAGAGACACACACGGGCTGTGGTGTGTGTTTTACCTCTGGAAGGTGATGGAGAAGGTCAGGCTGGTGCAGGAGACACACACACACACACACACAGAGAGAGAGAGCGAGGGCAGGCGAGAGACACACACACGGGCTGTGGTGTGTGTTTTACCTCTGGAAGGTGATGGAGAAGGTCAGGCTGGTGCGGGAGAGACACACACACACACACACACACACACAGAGAGAGCGAGGGCGGGCGAGAGACACACACACGGGTTGTGGTGTGTGTTTTACCTCTGGAAGGTGATGGAGAAGGTCAGGCTGGTGCGGGAGAGAGTGAATCGAGCCCGAGCGACTCCACTGGAACTGGGCAACCACGAGTCCGACACACCCGTCAGCAGAGACACGAAATCTGAAGAATAAAACAATCACTCAAATAAAGCAGAATATAAAATAAAAGAACAAAATAACAAAATAAAAGAAAGTAAATTTTAAAATAATAAAATAATAATAATAATAAAAATAAAGCATAAATAAAATAAAAATAACAAAATAAAGTAAATTTCAGAATAATAAAACAATAATAATAAAATTAAAATAAAGGAAAAAAATTTATAAAAATAAAATAAAAAATAAAGTACATAAAAAATAAAATAAAATAAATTTCAGAATAAAATATAAATAAATAAATAAATATAATACAATAAAAATAAAGCAAAAAATAAATAAATAAAGTAGATAAAAAATAAAGTACATTTCAGAATAAAAAATAATAATAAAACAATAATAAAGCAAAACCTTTTTATAAAAATTAAATAAAAAATAAAGAAGATAAAAAATAAAATAAAAAAATAATAAATTAAATAAATAAATTAAATAAATTAAAAAGTAATTTAATAAGTTGTGTGTAGTCTCACCGGTCGCGCTGTCTCGATGGCTGTTCTCTTCAGAGCTGGCGTAGGATCTGTCGTTGTACGACTTGTGCAGGTCGTCGTCTTTCTCCTGGAAGAACTCGAAAAAAGACTCCGCCTCCTTCCTCGATGTGTCACCTGTAACCATGGAAACCAGAGCGCATGATGTCACCAACGTACAACAGCAGAGTCAATGTTCCAGAGCGGCATCCATAAACATGAGGAGCTCGAGACCGTCCATACACACGCTCAAGCTTTCCATCATTTCTTTACACACCAGCGCAGTTTGTTTCCATTTGTCCACAGAAAAACACACACTCCTTTTGTACCTTTCGGACATGTTTTGCAGCAGTGTCCTGGAGTCAGCTCCGGATCGTCACAGGTCGGCTCGGGACAATCCTGCTTCATATTCCTGCAGCTCACCTTCCCAAACACCTTCCCTCTCCGACTCCTCTGCTGCTCGAGGGTGTGTGTGTGTGTGTGTGTGTGTGTGTGAGAGAAGAGTGAAAACACAAGCTGTTAATATAGAGACTGTTTCAAAGCTGCTTCGGACAGTTATACACAGGACAACAGTGTTGCAGAATTCAGCAGTTCAATTTCTGCTGTAACAAAACAAAACACTTGCATGGCGTTCCCCTTGAAGTTACGAAATTGTTATTTCTGAGTGTTCTCTGGACATTCAAAACATTTTAAATGTTTCTTGGTTCTTCAAACATTATGGGAACGTTACTTTTGAATGTTCTCTGAACGTTACTTTTGAATGTTTTCTGAACGTTACTTTAGAATGTTCTCTGAGCGTTACTTTAGAATGTTCTCTGAGCGTTACTTTAGAATGTTCTCTGAACGTTACTTTAGAATGTTCTCTGAGCGTTACTTTAGAATGTTCTCTGAACGTTACTTTAGAATGTTCTCTGAGCGTTACTTTAGAATGTTCTCTGAGCGTTACTTTAGAATGTTCTCTGAGCGTTACTTTAGAATGTTCTCTGAATGTTACTTTTGAATGTTTTCTGAATGTTACTTTAGAATGTTCTCTGAACGTTACTTTAGAATGTTCTCTGAGCGTTACTTTAGAATGTTCTCTGAATGTTACTTTTGAATGTTCTCTGAATGTTACTTTTGAATGTTCTCTGAATGTTACTTTTAAATGTTCTCTGAACGTTACTTTTAAATGTTCTCTGAACGTTACTTTTAAATGTTCTCTGAATGTTACTTTTGAATGTTTTCTGAATGTTACTTTTAAATGTTCTCTGAACGTTACTTTAGAATGTTCTCTGAACGTTACTTTAGAAGGTTCTCTGAATGTTACTTTAGAATGTTTTCTGAATGTTACTTTTAAATGTTCTCTGAATGTTACTTTTAAATGTTCTCTGAACGTTACTTTAGAATGTTCTCTGAATGTTACTTTAGAATGTTCTCTGAATGTTACTTTTGAATGTTTTCTGAATGTTACTTTTAAATGTTCTCTGAATGTTACTTTTGAATGTTTTCTGAATGTTACTTTTAAATGTTCTCTGAATGTTACTTTTAAATGTTCTCTGAACGTTACTTTTAAATGTTCTCTGAACGTTACTTTAGAATGTTCTCTGAACGTTACTTTAGAATGTTCTCTGAATGTTACTTTTGAATGTTTTCTGAATGTTACTTTTAAATGTTCTCTGAATGTTACTTTTGAATGTTTTCTGAATGTTACTTTTAAATGTTCTCTGAATGTTACTTTTGAATGTTCTCTGAATGTTACTTTAGAATGTTCTCTGAATGTTACTTTTAAATGTTCTCTGAACGTTACTTTTAAATGTTCTCTGAACGTTACTTTTAAATGTTCTCTGAACGTTACTTTTGAATGTTCTCTGAACGTTACTTTTGAATGTTCTCTGAACGTTACTTTTAAATGTTCTCTGAACATTACTTTTAAACGTTCTCTGAACGTTACTTTTGAATGTTCTCTGAACGTTACTTTTAAATGTTCTCTGAACGTTACTTTTCAATGTTTTCTGAATGATACTTTTAATATTCTCTAAACGTTACTTTTAAATGTTCTCTGAACGATACTTTTTAATGTTCTCTGATCGTTACTTTAAAATGTTCTCTGAACGTTACTTTTGAATGTGCTCTGAACGTTACTTTAGAATGTTCTCTGAACAATACTTTTAAATGTTCTCTGAACTTTACTTTTGAATGTTTTCTGAACGTTACTTTAGAATGTTCTCTGAACGTTACTTTAGAATGTTCTCTGAACGTTACTTTAGAATGTTCTCTGAACGTTACTTTAGAATGTTCTCTGCACGTTACTTTTGAATGTTCTCTAAACGTTACTTTTGAATGTTCTCTGAACGTTACTTTAGAATGTTCTCTGAATGTTTAGAAACATTTAAAAAATGTAAGACGAAAATCCAACTGAAACACTTTAGAACAAAACGATCTATGAATGATGTATAAATAATGTTTTTGTTCTAATGTTTTGAAAACATTATTATTTGTTCATAACTTTGAAAGAACTTACGCAGAAAGTTAGCCGTAAAGCAGCTGTACAAAAGTCAATAGTGTAATTATTCAGTTCAATGTATATTTGATTCTGTTCAGTGACAATGGTGCAAAGTTCCTCAGTTCCACATGTGTGTGTGTGTGTGTGTGTGTGTGTGTGTGTGTGTGTGTGTGTGTGTGTGTGTGCGTGCGTGTGTGTGTGTGTGCGTGTGTGTGATGCTCACCGGCTCACAGTGACACATGACGCAGTGCATCACACCGAAGGGTTCTCCGAGGTCTGGATGCCACGTGTCTTCCAGGGAATAAAAGCGGCCACCGAAGGAGCAACCTGATTGAGACAATAAACAAGAGCAGCGTGAGACTGTGTGTGTGTGTGTGTGTGTGTGTGTGTGTGTGTGTGTGTGTGTGTGTGTGTGTGTGTGTGTGTGTGTGTGTGTGAGAGCATCGGGAATGTGTACAAATCAGCTTCAAACGGCCGTTTTTGAGCCAAACCTTCACAAACACCAGCTAAAACGAGCAGTGAACGCGATTTCTTTCCTTCCCAACCAAATCAGCGCTGGAAACCAAAACATCTCCTCTGCTTTGTTTTGAAGAGAGAATGAGAGATTGGAGTAAATTTGGTGTTTAATGCATGTGGAATGAGGTCCGTTTACAGAGCCAGACTATTAAACAATTTATTGTTAAGCTAAACACTTTCAAAGACACACACGTAAACCGTCCCGTGCTCTACAGAGATAAATGAAGTCTGTGGAAAGTGATAGTGTTTATGTGGCTCTTTTGCAGATTATTAAAGTGTTTGGGGTTCGAGGTTCTTTAAAACACCAGATGCACTGATGGCTTTCTATAGAGAATACAGTTATTTGTGGAGGCTTTTGTTCTCAAAACATTATTTATACATCATTCATGGAATGTTTTTCCTGAAATGTTTCAGTTGGATGTTCTAAACGTGTTACGTTTGAATGTTCTCTGAAACATTCCAATAAAGTTTGCAAAACAGAATGTTCCATTAACAGTCACATAACCAAGACATGTTCTGCTATAATTAAAAGAACATTTTCCTCAATATAACCGGAATGAAAGATTCTTAAATGGTTTCACTGCGGGTTTAAAAAAGCATCAATGTACTGGTGCTTTAAAGATCTGAAGAGCCACACTGAAACATTGAACACTTAAACATGAAGCAAGAATCCTTTACAGCCAATAATGGAGAATCTTTAGATCTACACTCTTACAAATAAACGTTCTTTATTGGTATTGATGGATCCACCCTGGTGGGAAAAATACATGCTAAGTATACTTGCAGCCAGACTACTTCACTACTTCAAGTGTGTGAATGATTAGTTAACTTGAAGTGTGCTAAACTCATTTTGTACTAAGTGTATTTTAGTTGTAGTTAAATTGTAGTAAAGTAACTTTAAGTGTATGTAGTGTATTTTTGTGTGCTAAATTGAAACAACTTCAAGTATACTTTAAGTATATGCCTGTGTAGGGACTAATTACATGCTTGATTAGTGATATTAAAGTGTACTTTATAAAGTACATTACAAATTCATTACGAGTGTCTTCGAAACATAAGCGATATATCATAAGTGTATTATATTTGAGTAAAAAGTATTTGCTCAGTAATGCCTTTGGCTTATTCCAAATACTACAAATTGCACACTTTGTCTTCAGTAACAAATGCACATTAATAAACAAATATTACTTAGCTATATTTTGTACAATATACTATTGTAAACTATAATGTATTTTGAAAGTACTTTCAATGCATTGTTACAATGATCATTTTCAGCACACAGTTAAAAATATACCTAAAATATAATTTTAAGTAAAGTGCAAATAAATACACTTTTAAAAAATAAACAGAATTTTCACTTAAAAAGTATATTTTTCTAAAATCTATTTTACATATATTTTATTCTATTCTATATTCTATGCTATTTTATATATATGTGCAATTAATTTAAAGTGTGTTAAACGTTGTATTGTGAAAACAGGTAAAGGCATGATGCTAATATAATATATTTAAAGATAATAAAACATTACAAACGTTAGTATATTTGCAATGTACTATTGAAAAATGGAATATATGTCTAATACAATAAAGTCTTTTTTTCCCACTAGAACTTTTAACATCCAACGCGTCTTAATATGAACGCATGCTCTAGAACGCGTCCTCTATGACATCTCTTTCTGAACGCTTCATGTTTAAGAGTGATAAAGCTGTAGTTTGGAGATTGTGATGTTGGTTCTCTTACCGGACAAGCCTTTAGACATGACGGGTTCGCGCTCGGGCTGGATCGGTAACGCGGGCGTCTTCAGGCGCGAGCCCTGAACCGAAGACATGCACGCGCATCCCAGAATCCACAGCACTCGCAGCAACTCCATCCCTCGGGATTCACCGAACTTTTCCTTTTCTTCACCAAAACACCAGTCAACACTGTTATAGGCCTATATAAAAAACTCCTATTCACTTATAACGGTCCGTTAATGCGCGTCCTCCTCAGACTGAGCTCGGGTGTTGCTGACGGTGTCGCGAGCTGCGTGTGTGTGTGTGTGTGTGTGCGCGAGCGACTCCCGGTTTTATCCGGTGCTCGTGAGGGGTGTTGGGGGGGTTGGGGCGGGACCTCAAATGCCCCAAAACTTCACCTGCGAATATCAACCTTTAATACACATTATATTAATCACTTTAGACTTTTATTCTCTGTCTGGCATATTTTCTATTCGAACAATCAATTGCACAGTTTCACTTTTATTCTCAAACAAAATTCCAATGAACAATAATGATAAAAAAAAAAATGCATAAAAAGACCAGTGCTTTTGCATTTGTCCGTGAATTTGTGTGAATGTTGCTTTTAATAACAATAATACAATGGTTGGCAATGTTTGAAGAATGATGCAATGGAATGTTCAAGATTTATATCACCAGCGAACACAAATGTGTTCTAAAACCCAATATTTCTGAATGTTCTCTGAACCTTCAACACGTCCATGTTTTTAAATGTTCTAAAGACGTTTGTATGAACGTTAAGGGAACATTCCATTCTTCAAACATTATGGGAACGTTATCTTTGAACTTTACTTTTCTGAACGTTACTTTTAAACGTTCTCTGAATGTTACTTTTGAATGTTATAAACACCTTTTAAGAGATTTAAACACTTTACACCCTCTAAAGAACCATATATAGCACCTCAATAGAGCGAATAGTGCTAAACGTGCGGAGGTTTAGTTGAGAAGAGTGCAGATGAACTGTGTGTTTCCACTTGTCCTCCTCTGGTTTGGTCTTCATCTCCAGGATTCTCATTTGAATGTGCTTGAACCTCCATCACCCTGCTTGAATCAAAGGCTGAGTGGGAGTCCTTTATTTCTCAAGACTTCCTTTCTTTCAGAAGAACAATGAATGTTCACCGAGGAACCAAACGCAGTTCTGTTCCCTCACTCGCTCAAACTTCAGTTCTTTACAGGAACACACACTTGACTCAACTCAACTCAGTTTCATCTTTGATGTTTGAAGTTAAAACACAAGCACTTGCATTAATAAAGTTCGTTTATGGCTTTCATCTGAGAGCATTAACCTCAGAAGATCAATGACGGGTCATTTCCTTTAATTGTTTCCTTTTTGATTAACAGGTTAATGCAGGATGATATCATTCAGAGATAAATACATCTGACAGGGAACGTTCTGGCAAGGTTTTCTCAACGTTATGAACAAACATTCTTTCACCATACATCAACATTGGAACTTTTTTCTGAAACGATTCTGTTCGTGTGACGTTTTTTAAATGTTTGGCTACTTGTTTCAGAACGTTCAGAGAACATTCAAAATTAACGTTCAAAAACAATGTTCCCATTATGTTTGAAGAATGGAATGTTCCCTTAACGTTCAAATAACCATCTTTAGAACATTTAAACCCCTGACCTGTTGAAGGTTCAGAGAACATTCAGAAATAACGGTTTTTATAACACATTTGTGTTCGCTGGTGAAATCTTGAACATTCCATTGCATCATTCTTCAAACATGGGAATGCTACTTTTGAATGTTCTCTGAACGTTCTGAAACAAGTAGTAACATTTAAAAACGTTATACGAACAAAATAGTTTCAGACAAAAAGTTCCATGAACGATATATTAATAAGATTTTTCCTTCAAAGCAGTCAAAGGACCGCATAATATTCTCCTAATAATACTAATGATGATGATAATTTGTCCTGTAAATCCTGATGGTTTTATGAAAGACTTCCCTCTCTGTATATGGGGTCATTTCCCCTCCGCAGGGTCTGAAAGGCTCTAAATGATGGCGAATAATGGAATAATAAAATCACAAAATAATAAAGTGTGTGAGTAAATCAGTCGCTCCGGAAGGCGCGCGGATCCCCGCGGTTTCCCGCCATGCAGATGTTAAACGCGCGCGCGGGGTGTTCTGCATGAGAAAGACGCGCGCAATAAACTCCAGCAGAGCCACAGATCCCTCGTGTTCTCCTTTCACTGCGAGATTAGAGTTAAATAGAGATACACGAACACGGAGAGAGAGAAGACAAAAGTCTAAAGAGACTCGAGGAAAACAACCTTCTGTTTTCACGTCTATAACGTCTGAAATAAATAATGAGTCTCCAAACTACTATCATTAAATAAATGAAGTGAATTATAATCATTAAAGTATTATTACAGATGGATACATTGAGGATAGTATACATTTCTAATGATGCTCATAGAGAGAGAGAGAATGTGTGTGTGTGTGTGTGTGTGTGATAGAGAGAGTGTGTGTTACAGTCTCGTTATGCTCCGTTAACAGACATGTGAGACAGAACTAAACATCACAATATACACAGCAAATGGTGTGTGTGTGTGTGTGTGTGTGTGTATTAGCGTTTCCGAAATGAGTTCACAGGTACATACGAGGTGCTTGAGTGTGTGTGTGTGTGTGTGTGTGTAAGGTGTGTTATTTTCACGCTGATGGTGCTTCACACCTGCGCGCGCATCCGCTGAGAATGGGAATCCATCATCAGTCGATCATGAGCTGTTTGCATTTCATCATGAGGTGATAACAGAAGATATTACACACTCATTCACGGGGAAACCACAGAAACCGCGTCTTATAATGAGTGTGTATTCTGACAGAAGAGTTTCTGTATTTTCTTACGATCAAATCATGCGCTTGCACAAGTTACTAAAATATCAGAATAACCAAAATATCATTAATTTACCGTGCAACTGATTTGAACTAAAGTACCTTTTTTGCATATGGTGATCAAACAAAACCATTGTATTTCGATAAAATACAAAATTTTTGGACCAACTGATATATATATATATATATATATACTATTTCATGTTTTGTCAGGTGTAAAAGAAAAAATATATAGGCCTATCAGTTGCCTTAAAATTAAATAAACTTTCGAAATGTGGAAAAAATTCTGTAATGTGGAATTGTCAAGTTAACATAACTTATTTTTTTTTCAATTAAGCATTAAGTTTATTTACTTAATAATGTTAAGGCAAGGGGTTTACATTTTTTTTTAAGTGATCTAAACACTTTTTACAGTGAGTTAACAAATTTATGTTGTAAAAACGTGTGAACAATGTTTCTAAAATGTTAAAAGGCAACCTAATAAGAAAGTAATCTGTTGTTTAAATGCTTTATTATTTTAATATGTATTAAATCTGTGTTTTGCAGAGGTTTCTCCACCAGAACATGCATGAATCCTGTTCTGAAGCTTGTTCAGTTTTCCAGAAGCGTGTGTGTTCAGAGGATCTCACTGACAGCATGTCTGGGTGTCGCAGCACGAATGCACTGATAATGGAGTAATAACGAGGAACAGATGAAGTTAACAGGTCACTAACAGACAGAATCAAACGCCGCATGTTAGAGACCTGGTGTGAACTGAAGGCCTTCGCTTTGCTTTCTCACCTCGACTGAACATCAGAGACACAATCACACACTCTCTACACATCTCTGCTCTTTCTCAGTGGAAACACAAACGCTTGAGATGCCAGTGATGTGAACTCTAGCATTATATATTGCAGTTATTGAATAATTTGTATCTGTAGTTATACATGCCCTGGTGGAAAACATACATGCTAAGTATACAGCCAGACTAGGTCACTACTTCAAGTGTGTGAATGATTAGTTAACTTGAAGTGTGCTAAACTCATTTTGTACTAAGTGTATTTTAGTTGTAGTTAAATTGTAGTAAAGTAACTTTAAGTGTATGTAGTGTATTTTTGTGTGCTAAATTGGAACAACTCTATGTATACTTTAAGTATATGCCTGTGTAGGGACTAATTACATGCTTGATTAGTGATATTAAAGTGTACTTTATAAAGTACATTACAAATTCATTACGAGTGTCTTCGAAACATAAGCGATATATCATAAGTGTATTATATTTGAGTAAAAAGTATTTGCTCAGTAATGCCTTTGGCTTATTCCAAATACTACAAATTGCACACTTTGTCTTCAGTAACAAATGCACATTAATAAACAAATATTACTTAGCTATATTTTGTACAATATACTATTGTAAACTATAATGTATTTTGAAAGTACTTTCAATGCATTGTTACAATGATCATTTTCAGCACACAGTTAAAAATATACCTAAAATATAATTTTAAGTAAAGTGCAAATAAATACACTTTAAAATAATAAACAGAATTTTCACTTCAAGTATATTTTTCTAAAATCTATTTTACATATATTTTATACTCTTCTATATTCTATTCTATTTTAAATATATGTACAATTATTTTAAAGTGTGTTAAAAGTTGTATTGTGAAAATGGGTAAAAGCATGATGCTAATATACTTTTAATATGTTTAAAGGTAGTAAAAAATGTGTAAGTATATTTCATCAATAATAACTGAGACCTCCAGCTGAAAGAGCAATAAAATCAGCACTCGTTCTCTCGGATCTGTTAATGTTGTTCTAGATCTTCAGCACTTTCAGCAAGACTCTCACAATGCTTGTGTTTACAAGGTAAAGGACGTGTGTGTTTGTTTTCGAGTGATTTAAACGTCACACTCTTCACACAAACACTGATCAAACGACCAATGCTTTGGGTTTCTGTACGTTCTCTGAGCGTTCAAAACATTCCAGATTATCCTTGGTCATGTGAACGTTAAGGAAATATTTCATTTGGTCATTCTTCAAACATTATGAGAACTTTTCTTTAGAATGTTCTCTGAACGTTACTTTTGAATGTTCTCTGAACGTTACTTTTGAATGTTCTCTGAATGTTACTTTTGAATGTTCTCTGAACGTTACTTTTGAATGTTCTCTGAATGTTACTTTTGAATGTTCTCTGAATGTTACTTTTGAATGTTCTCTGAACGTTACTTTTGAATGTTCTCTGAACGTTACTTTTGAATGTTCTCTGAATGTTACTTTTGAATGTTCTCTGAACGTTACTTTTGAATGTTCTCTGAACGTTACTTTTGAATGTTCTCTGAATGTTACTTTTGAATGTTCTCTGAACGTTACTTTTGAATGTTCTCTGAATGTTACTTTTGAATGTTCTCTGAACGTTACTTTTGAATGTTCTCTGAACGTTACTTTTGAATGTTCTCTGAACGTTACTTTTGAATGTTCTCTGAATGTTACTTTTGAATGTTCTCTGAACGTTACTTTTGAATGTTCTCTGAACTTTACTTTCGAATGTTCTCTGAACGTTACTTTAGAATGTTCTCTGAACGTTACTTTAGAATGTTCTCTGAATTTTACTTTGGAATGTTCTCTGAACGATACTTTTGAATGTTCTCTGAATGTTACTTTAGAATGTTCTCTGAACGTTACTTTGGAATGTTCTCTGAACGTTACTTTAGAATGTTCTCTGAACGTTACTTTAGAATGTTCTCTGAACGTTACTTTGGAATGTTCTCTGAACGTTACTTTTGAATGTTCTCTGAACGTTACTTTAGAATGTTCTCTGAACGTTACTTTTGAATGTTCTCTGAATGTTACTTTTGAATGTTCTCTGAACGTTACTTTTGAATGTTCTCTGAACGTTACTTTTGAATGTTCTCTGAACGTTACTTTAGAATGTTCTCTGAACGTTACTTTGGAATGTTCTCTGAACGTTACTTTTGAATGTTTTCTGAATGTTACTTTTGAATGTTCTCTGAACGTTACTTTTGAATGTTCTCTGAATGTTACTTTAGAATGTTCTCTGAACGTTACTTTAGAATGTTCTCTGAACGTTACTTTTGAATGTTCTCTGAACGTTACTTTAGAATGTTCTCTGAACGTTACTTTGGAATGTTCTCTGAACGTTACTTTAGAATGTTCTCTGAACGTTACTTTTGAATGTTCTCTGAACGTTACTTTTGAATGTTTTCTGAATGTTACTTTTGAATGTTCTCTGAATGTTACTTTAGAATGTTCTCTGAATGTTACTTTAGAATGTTCTCTGAACGTTACTTTAGAATGTTCTCTGAACGTTACTTTGGAATGTTCTCTGAACGTTACTTTTGAATGTTTTCTGAATATTACTTTTGAATCTTCTCTGAACGTTACTTTTGAATGTTCTCTGAATGTTACTTTAGAATGTTCTCTGAACGTTACTTTAGAATGTTCTCTGAACGTTACTTTTGAATGTTCTCTGAACGTTACTTTAGAATGTTCTCTGAACGTTACTTTTGAATGTTCTCTGAACGTTACTTTAGAATGTTCTCTGAACGTTACTTTGGAATGTTCTCTGAACGTTACTTTAGAATGTTCTCTGAACGTTACTTTTGAATGTTCTCTGAACGTTACTTTTGAATGTTTTCTGAATGTTACTTTTGAATGTTCTCTGAATGTTACTTTAGAATGTTCTCTGAATGTTACTTTAGAATGTTCTCTGAACGTTACTTTAGAATGTTCTCTGAACGTTACTTTGGAATGTTCTCTGAACGTTACTTTTGAATGTTTTCTGAATGTTACTTTTGAATCTTCTCTGAACGTTACTTTTGAATGTTCTCTGAATGTTACTTTAGAATGTTCTCTGAACGTTACTTTAGAATGTTCTCTGAACGTTACTTTTGAATGTTCTCTGAACGTTACTTTAGAATGTTCTCTGAACGTTACTTTTGAATGTTCTCTGAACGTTACTTTTGAATGTTTTCTGAATGTTACTTTTGAATGTTCTCTGAACGTTACTTTTGAATGTTCTCTGAATGTTATTTTAGAATGTTCTCTGAACGTTACTTTAGAATGTTCTCTGAACGTTACTTTTGAATGTTCTCTGAACGTTACTTTAGAATGTTCTCTGAACGTTACTTTGGAATGTTCTCTGAACGTTACTTTAGAATGTTCTCTGAACGTTACTTTTGAATGTTCTCTGAACGTTACTTTAGAATGTTCTCTGAACGTTACTTTTGAATGTTCTCTGAATGTTACTTTTGAATGTTCTCTGAACGTTACTTTTGAATGTTCTCTGAACGTTACTTTTGAATGTTCTCTGAACGTTACTTTTGAATGTTTTCTGAATGTTACTTTTGAATGTTCTCTGAACGTTACTTTTGAATGTTCTCTGAATGTTACTTTTGAATGTTCTCTGAATGTTACTTTTGAATGTTCTCTGAACGTTACTTTTGAATGTTCTCTGAATGTTACTTTAGAATGTTCTCTGAACGTTACTTTAGAATGTTCTCTGAACGTTACTTTTGAATGTTCTCTGAACGTTACTTTTGAATGTTCTCTGAATGTTACTTTTGAATGTTTTCTGAACGTTACTTTTGAATGTTCTCTGAACGTTACTTTTGAATGTTTTCTGAATGTTACTTTTGAATGTTCTCTGAACGTTACTTTTGAATGTTCTCTGAACGTTACTTTTGAATGTTTTCTGAACGTTACTTTTGAATGTTCTCTGAACGTTACTTTTGAATGTTTTCTGAATGTTACTTTTGAATGTTCTCTGAACGTTACTTTAGAATGTTCTCTGAATGTTACTTTTGAATGTTCTCTGAATGTTACTTTTGAATGTTCTCTGAACGTTACTTTTGAATGTTCTCTGAACGTTACTTTTGAATGTTCTCTGAACGTTACTTTTGAATGTTCTCTGAACGTTACTTTAGAATGTTCTCTGAACGTTACTTTAGAATGTTCTCTGAACGTTACTTTTGAATGTTCTCTGAATGTTACTTTAGAATGTTTTCTGAATATTACTTTAGAATGTTCTCTGAACGTTACTTTTGAATGTTCTCTGAACGTTACTTTAGAATGTTCTCTGAACGTTACTTTTGAATGTTCTCTGAACGTTACTTTCGAATGTTCTCTGAACGTTACTTTTGAATGTTCTCTGAACGTTACTTTTGAATGTTCTCTGAACGTTACTTTAGAATGTTCTCTGAACGTTACTTTAGAATGTTCTCTGAACGTTACTTTTGAATGTTCTCTGAACGTTACTTTTGAATGTTCTCTGAACGTTACTTTAGAATGTTCTCTGAACGTTACTTTAGAATGTTCTCTGAATGTTACTTTTGAATGTTCTCTGAACGTTATTTTTGAATGTTCTCTGAATGTTCTGAAACAAGTAGTAACATTTATAAGATGTCAGACTAATGTCCAACTGAAACTATGAACTGGGAATTACTGATTAATGAATTTACTGTTCCAGCCAAAGTACGAACTGAGAGAGTGTGAGAAAAGAGGAAAAGGAAGGATGTGCAATTGAAGATTCACCAGATTATAATTAACTTTTACACATCTCATTTCAGGATCAACTTTGTCTCAGATGTTTTTCCTGGAGTTCTTCGTGAGAAATAAAAACAGACCCAACTGAGTCAATAGTTATAAGAATAGATATAAGATAATATATAATAAGATAAAGAGCTATAAATGAGTGTGGAGCCGCTCAGATCCAGGGTTATTATCGGGACTACAACTCATAAAAATTACAAAAAAGCACAACAAAATTATTAAAACATTTAGTTTAATTTGAAGAACTAAATTAACTACAACTAAAAAAAATAAAAATCATAAAAAACCTAATATGTATATAAACTAATTAAATATAAAATAAAATATAAAAATAAAATCCAATTCAAAACAGTAACAATAACTATAATACATCAATGATTTGAGACACATTTGAGACATTATTGAGATCTGAAATGTTTGTCAGATTCGTGATTTGCATATATTTGACCGCTGAATGCCGCCATTGACCAACCACAATAAAGCAATGAAATAATTGTATTATTTACACATTTCAGGGACCTGAAATTTTTTTACTTTTTTAAATAAATAAAAAAAAAAAATTAAAAATTACAGGCAGTTTAATGGTGATAGTGATTAATATTTACACTGCCGTTGAAAAGTTTTGGATCGGTAAGATTTTTAATGTTAATAAAAGAAGTCTCTTCTAAAAATACAACAAAAACAGTGATATTGTTAAATATTATGACAATTTAAAATAACTGTTTTCTATTTGAATATATTTTAAAATGTAATTTATTCCTGTGATTCCAGTCTTCAGTGTCACATGATCCTTCAGAAATCAGTATAATATGATGATTTGATGCTCAAGAAACATTTATGATTATTATCAATGTTGAAAACAGTGTACAATTTTTTCCAGGATTCTTTGATGAATAGAAAGTAAAAAAAAAAACAGCATTTATTTGAAATAGAATCTTTTGTAACATTATAAATGTCTTTACTGTCAATTTTGATCAATTTAATTCATCCTTAATAAATAAAAATATTGATTTCTTTAATTTCTTTCCCCGCAAAAATTCTTACTGACCCCAAACTTTTGAACGGTAGTGTTTAATGTTACAAAAGATTCTATTTCAGATAAATGCTGTTCTTTTGAACTTTCTATTCATCAAAGAATCCTGAAATAAAAATGTAAATAACTGTTTTCAACATTGATAATAATGATAAATGTTTCTTGAGCATTAAATCATCATATTATACTGATTTCTGAAGGATCATGTGACACTGAAGACTGGAGTAATGATGCTGAAAATTCAGCTTTGATCACAGGAATAAATTACACTTTAATATATATTCACATAGAAAACAGATGATTTACATTATTATAATATTAGACAATATTACTGTTTTGTTTTTTTGTATTTTTAATCAAATAAATGCAGCCTTGAGACTTCTTTTAAAAAAACGCTCTTACCAATCCAAAATGTTTGACTGGTATACGAATGTCAGTATTTATTCAGCATGTATAGTGTTTCAGTCCAGATGTGTGTTTAATTCTCAATCATCATTCAAAAGGAGCACAATCTCTCCCACTGAATATAAATACATAATTCCCCAGCAGAAGCTAAACGTCAATAAATGTTGTTGATGTTGTTATTCAGTACTGGTATTGTGTTCAGACAGTGACCCGACACTGGAAACGAGACCCGAGTCTGAGTCCGACACGGTCGACATCTCCTCGAACTTTTGAACCACGGCCCTCACGGACCCGAACGACAGGCCCCGCCTCCAGCGCCCAGACCCCGCCCCTCCTGGACCCCGATAGGTGGAGCTGGGGCTGAGAAACACGTGATTGGGCGGCGGCAGGCCGGGGCGGAGCTTGAGTCTTCCCTGGCCCAATTGGAGAGCAGGACGGAGAGGAACGCTAAAGTGGGAGGGGACAGCGGCAAGAAACTCTTGAGTGACAGGATTGTGGAAGGTGATTGAAGCTCCGCCCACATTAAGAAACACGCCCACTGTCTTCAGCTGAGGAGGAATATAGGGGAGGAGCTCACGCCGTCCGTCAAACACCGCGTGAAACACTAGGCCACGCCTCTCCAACCACCAGCCACGCCCATCACATGATGATATCACACCTGAGGAAAGAACCAATCACACTTATATGAATCATAACAGCACAACCCCAAACCCTAAAATTATACTTCTTTTTTTTTTTTGTCCAGAAAGAGTATTTTATTTTATTTTGATAATATTTTTTCTATTTTTTAATGCAATTTTTTTGGCAGTTTTTTTAAATATTATTTACCTTTAAATACTAAATACTAGATTTAATCAAAAGATAATAAATAAATAAATTGTAATTTTAGCACATACCCCATATTCTTTCAACTTAAATTCTAAATAACCTTTTAATTCAGAGTGTCTTTACTGACCCTGCTAAATAAATAATATATCATGATATTTCATGACTCTAGATGGCCTTATATCTCTATATCTCTAAATGAGCTGTTCCTCTGGGTCCTAAAGTCAGTTTCTCTTCAGAATGCATTCATATACACATGTAGACGGTATGAAATAATTTTTTGGTAAAGTTTTAGCATTTTTAGTTTGAAGTTTGAGCATTTTTAGGTTTTTCTACTGTATGTGTACTGAAGCATTCCTCACATTCCTAAGGGAGTCAGATTGACTCGAGAGAGGGAAGGATTTGTTACTATTTTAAATTTCAACCATAAAACTCCTCGAATCCATTCAAAAAATATTTTTTATGTATTTGTGGTTTAAGTGCGACAAAAGTCCAGGGTTCTTGGATACCTCTAATGAACACTACATTTAAAAAAAATGTAAAAAAAAATTCCAGGTCAAAATGTCCCGAGGGAAGGATGACTAGAAGAGCAAGGCCTACATTTGTTTTATGTAGCAAAATATGTCTGCATATGCATGAGCAGCGTCTCCTCTCTTACCGATCCTATAGAGGGCGCTGTTGCAGACGTCGATCTCCCAGTAGTACTGTCCTCTGGAGACGCTCACGCTCCCGCACACCTGAGGCAGTGGAGGCGGGTCGTTACGCTCATCCTCACAGCACACCTGACCCGTGATGCTTACGGAGAGGGCGGAGCCTGAAAGGCGAAGCGGCGAATCAGAGCGTGACGAATCCAGAGCGAACACCAGACCTGCAGACGTCAGTTACACAGATATATGAGAGAAGACTATGTGCAGTATGCAGTGTGTATGTGCAGTGTGTAGTGTGCAGTATGAATGGCCTACCTATAACTGATCTCTCCATTTCCTCCTCAGAAAGATCTACACTGCCATCTAAAGGACAGAGACGGCAATGACACAGAAAACAATAAGAGAAAGAACAAAACGAATAAATAAACTGATTCAAAGTACTAAATGTTTAATGACATAGATTGAGGGAACCTGTGTTTTTTTTTACCACAGTTAACCGGTGTTTTTATGCAGTAACAAGTAACTCAAGTAATTTTAGTGATAATCCATCAATACGTCATTCCACGAAATCGGTGCCTTTTCAACTTTACAAATGTTAAAAATATAATTGTTTTAAACAGATTTTTTCCAATACCCATTAAATTAAGACATCTTTACATGACAAGAAATTGTGTTGGGCCATCTCAAGCTATGCCATTTATTATTTTATGACAGTTTATTTATTTCATGTGTTGATATTTTCCTCAGTCCTGTTACTGACTAAAGTGTTACTATATATAATACGTCCAATTACAAATACGCAACAGTTTGCACATATATTAGTAGTATTTTGGTTCCTCTTTTCATTCAGATGATGTCATATTAAAAACAAATCTGTTTTATATCCTAATTGCCATATAGATTACTGAAAATGTCCTATTTCAGGGACGACATTGCATTACAATTAAGAAATATGTATACTTTGACAAGATATTTATTTTAAAAAGGGTTCAAAATGCAATATAGTGCAGGTTACTATGGTGAGATCTGTTTGACTGTCACATGTCATTTTTCTTTTAAAATATCAAATTAATGACAGTAACAGGACTGAGCTCTCAATATCCGAGAGTGTCTTTAGTCACCTATTGTTTGTTAATTGCATGCATTATGGACAAGAGTTATGAACTTATTTACTTCCATACTAGTTATATGGAACATTAGGCCATGATAATCTGCTTCCATACGGGAGGTAATATAGAATTATATAGAAAAATACAAGCATAGAAGAAAACATATATCTTTATTAAAACAAATCATCTTTGGACATATAAAACGTGGTCTGCTCTCCATCTCCTTCGCCTCAACACCTTTTCTACCTCATTGCATTCTTCTATGCCTCTATTTTTCTTTTCTTGTTCTCGGTCTCGCTTATACTTCTTTTTTTCCCATAGAAGATCCCGTTTTCTCCTCTCTGGATCCTGGTCTCTATGATCGCGATAGCGCTGTTGCTTCTCGGCTGCAGTTAATGGCATGTTACTAACAACTGTAAAAGTGTATAGCAAATTAAAAGTGATGTTAATTCTATGCAAATGAGAAATAAAAAAGTAAGGAGCATAAGTATACAAATAAAAACCAGATGCATAAACAAACAATGGTAACTAAGCATGTCGATGCTCATATGTTGCTGCTTTTAGCTCAATAACACACAAAATAACCTTTATAAATGTCTATGTTGCTTAGTTGTTGTCCTTGTTCCTAAACAAGTTGCATTTGAATGTTTTCCTCTGCAAATAACAAACACACCATCTATGACTGAGTTATGCAGAATCTGTGCTCCCTTTTGCTCTGGGATATCCACTTCATCTAAATGATGTCACTTCCTTGAAACGATGACACTTCTGGTTTGTACCATTATTTTATAGGGTTTTTTTGGTGATAGTAACAGGACTGATATGAAATTAGGGGACAATGATAAAATGACTTATATTTCTAAGAAAATATATCTATTTATGTCAAAACCATAGCTTAACAATGAGATCACACTTAAGACAATATAAAACTGTGAAAATTGTATAATTCTACCAACATTTTATAAATGAGAAGTTCTGTTGAAAAAGAACAACCATAGCGAGGGACAGGCTAAAATCCTTACCCATAGCATATAATATGTGATTTTAATTATTTAAAATTATATTTTATTGGCTTTTACTTGGTCTTATATTGATGCATATGATCTATAGTAACATTAAGTTTTTTAAATTACACATTTATTTGTTGTTAAAGCAACTTTAGAACTGATTATTTGTTAGAGACGCAAAAGGCACCGATTTCACGGAATCACCATGATGATATTGTCCATGTCTTCAGAATAATGTACATAGCTACAGTTTTCACACTGGAAATAGTAGGAAATAGTATGCAGGACACTCACCTGTCTCCTCACTCTCCTTAGGGTCAGGGGTCACTGTGGGGTCAAAGGGCAGGCAGGTCAAAGCAGACGACCAATCAAAGCAGGGCAGCTCGACATTGTGACGACAATTCGGACACAGAACGGCACAGATTGGACGAGAGGCGGAGGCCCCGCCCTTGACCACGCCCCCGCCCCGCACAGGCCCCGCCCCCTCGGCCAGGCAGCTCGCGCATAGTGTGTGTGAACAGGGCAGAATCAACGCGACGTCAAACACGCGACGACACGACGCACAGCAACGCGACGCGTCATCTCCGCAAACACAGGCCATCAGAGAACAACAACACAAACGCTAAAGCCACAAGATCCAGATCCGGCTGTCATCTCCAGATGATGAGAGATAAAACACGACATTTGCACGCGCTGCTGCTCCTGCTGCTCATATGAGAGAGAGAGAGAGAGAGAGAGAGAGAGAGAGAGAGAGAGAGACGCTTTCCTTTATCAGCCTCTCCATTGCTTGTGGTCGCCATGGTGACCAGCCCTGCACCCCATAAACACACAGACAGAGACACTCTAAAAGAGAGAGATTCATATTTATTACACAGCATGGTAATTATTGCTTTGAAACAGATTATTCTGAATCTGATTTAAATATGCAACCCGTTGTGAGTCTGAATTTGCCTCATAAATCATTGCACTAGAATACACTGATGATGATGACGAGCGGATCATGCGTTCATTAAAGAGAAGAGAATATTAATGCATAAGAAAAAAACAATTAATGCATATGAAATAAACACAGGCAAGCATGAATAAAACACTTCATGAACCTGATGCGCGTTTCATCTGATTTACGATCTGCGCATGCGCTCCATTCAGCGTTCAGAATATGAAGCTGACGCACGCGGACAGACGGACATGCGCACACACACACTGCGCGGGTAAGACAAACACACGTTATCACAGAAACACTCCATAACAGATTTGCGCAAAGTTTTTGCGATTTTTTTTCAAATGTCGACAAAAAACTATTGCGAAATGACGGCGTTTACATTAACCGATGTTATGTGACTAAAACGTCATTTTTTTCCTTTCGCGATAATCATTCCAAAAATCATGGCGACGGATGTTTGTTTATATAGTTTACGTAACTTATATCTCAGCCACTGCACTGGCCATTATTATTGTTAAGGAGATGTGTGTGTGTGTGTGTGTGTGTGTGGTTTCTCACCACACACACTGGGTGTTTCTCCTAGTGATGGGCAGATCGAGGCTTCGTGAAGCAATGAAACAGTCGAAGCAAATGTGCCATTTTGTTTCGAGGCTTCGAATCAATCCGAAACCCGTCTCCACGGTGACACCTAGTGGTCACTTGCAGGTGTTGATCTGAAACAACCTTTACAAAGAGCTAATAAAAAAATGTTTTGGTTTTTTTTTTTATTATTGTATTTTTGTAATATATGAAGCTTGTAACCTGTAGTCTCTTCACATTGCATAATGTGATTTTGGTCATGAAAAATGAATATTAATAAAAATAAATCAAGCCACAATGTCTCCCTTTCTTATAGATTTTTATTCAAAAATATTAATTTCTCTGCTGTTGAAGGACTCAGCCTACTTCTTTTTTTACAGATAATTTCTCCAGCCTTTGAAAAAATTCTCTCACAAGGGACACTTGTTGCTGGCATACAAAGATATTTTTTAGCTAGGACATACAAATGAGGAAAGATTACTGCTCTCTCTTTCCAGTAAGTTAGTTACCCTATCTATCTATCTATCTATCTATCTATCTATCTATCTATCTATCTATCTATCTATCTATCTATCTATCTATCTATCTATCTATCTATTTATCTATCTATCTATTTTATATGTAGCCTATCTAATAATCTATATGTATCTATCTATTAATATATATATATATATATATATATATATATATATATATATATATATATATATATATATTTCTATCAATGCATCTATTAATGTGTCACTATATGTACTCTGTGTGTCTCTAAGTCAATGTGTAAATGTAAATTAAATCCTAAATATAACTAAACAAATCGCACTATAAATGTCACTATATCACCAAAAATCCGCTATCTCAAAACCAAACTCCTCTCACAAAAACCCACGATATGAAAATGCGTTGACAAAACTTTTATACTGTGTGATTGTGTGATTTGTTCCCGAACCGACCAATCAATGAAACCCTGATTCGGCGGAGCACTCCACCTGATGAAACACTTAGACGCTTCATTTAGCCGTTGTCACGTGACGTGGGTGTTTTGAATCACGCTTCGGATCAGTGTTTCGAATCAATATTTGCTTCGGGATCTCGCAAAGCTTCGGAACGTCTGTTTCGCGCCAGCCATCCTTAGTTTCTCCCTCATTTCTGGTTCGAGATCGTGATTGTGGCATTTCTTTGAGGTTTAAAATCCAGTATTCCTGTAATTCTTTTGACTTTTATGAGTTTATTCTCTCCAAACACAGCGCGTCTTCTACGTCATGACTGTAAATGCGCAAAAACTGTTTCCATTGCAGTTTTGCGAAATATTTATTTTTCGAACTGCCTGAAAAGCCTCCGCATGCGAACGTAAAAACTTGTTAGCGATAAATGGAGTTTTTGCGAAATTAACGTGTTTCCATTGGCCGTATTTTCATTTCGCAATTTCAATTTGAAGGGTGATGGAAACGCGCTACTGATGATTATCTTTCAGGATTTTGAGTTAAACGCTCGTTCGAAAGGGAACTGATATTAACTAACAATAAACTCCTATTAACAAATTAGTAAACTTAATAGCGCTCAGTTGAATGTGGAAGTTTACTATTAGCTAATCAATAAATAATATTTTTCATACCTCACTAAGAACTATATACAGGTTAATATTATTAATAATGCATAATGTATAATATATGGTAATGGTAACCCATTATAATGTCTCAAGTGTTACTACATCCTTCTAAAGAACTACTAATCATTTGGATCAGTATCAGTACCAGATTGGATCAGTACACACACACACACGCACACACACACACTCACTCACACACACACTCACTCACTCACTCACACACACTCACACACACACACACACACACACACACACACACACACACACACACACACACACACACACACACACACACACACACACACACTCACTTGAGTGTGTGTGTGTGTGTGTGTGTGTGTGAATGAGATATGTGTCTAAATAATAGAGTTTATAATACAACACACACACACACACACACACACACACACACACACACACACACACGTCATTCTGACGTTGATCCCCATGGCCACCGCTGATTGGCTGAGCTCACTCTCAGTCACATGACCATAGCGGCTGGTAAACACGGGTCATGTGACCGCAGTCAGAGAGGAACTGAGTGTCAGTCACGAGCATGTCTGAGCGCGCGCCGCTGCTGCATTACCGGCTCTCGGCCAGCGTTACCGAGTCCGGTGAACACCGGGAACACCTGGAGAACCGGGAGAACCAGGAGAACCGGGCCGGGGGAGACCATGAGGAGCACCAGCCGAACACCGCGACCGGGCGCCGGAGACCCGCCGCGAAACAGCCGCACAAACTCAACACTTTCTTCGGCGTGGTGATTCCCACACTACTGTCTATGTTCAGTGTGGTGCTGTTCCTGAGGATAGGTGTGTCTGTCTATCTATCTATCTATCTATCTATCTATCTATCTGTCTGTCTGTCTGTCTGTCTGTCTGTCTGTCTGTCTGTCTATCTATCTATCTATCTATCTATCTATCTATCTATCTATCTATCTATCTATCTATCTATCTATCTATCTATCTATCTATCTATCTATCTATCTATTTATCTATCTATCTGTATCTCTATATGTTTGTCTATCTATCTATCTATCTATCTATCTATCTATCTATCTATCTATCTATCTATCTATCTATATGTATCT
>JAPDVR010000009.1:51427455-51442455 GCA_026230005.1 Gila orcuttii | reverse complement strand
GCTATGCTATATTATGATTCCACTATAGCACTATGCTATATTATGATTCCACTATAGCACTATGCTATATTATGATTCCACTATAGCACTATGCTATATTATGATTCCACTATAGCGCTATGCTATATTATGATTCCACTATAGCGCTATGCTATATTATGATTCCACTATAGCGCTATGCTATATTATGATTCCACAATAGCGCTATGCTATATTATGATTCCACTATAGCGCTATGCTATATTATGATTCCACTATAGCGCTATGCTATATTATGATTCCACTATAGCGCTATGCTATATTATGATTCCACTATAGCACTATGCTATATTATGATTCTACTATAGCGCTATGCTATATTATGATTCCACTATAGCGCTATGCTATATTATGATTCCACTATAGCACTATGCTATATTATGATTCCACTATAGCGCTATGCTATATTATGATTCCACTATAGCACTATGCTATATTATGATTCCACTATAGCACTATGCTATATTATGATTCCACTATAGCGCTATGCTATATTATGATTCCACTATAGCGCTATGCTATATTATGATTCCACTATAGCACTATGCTATATTATGATTCCACTATAGCGCTATGCTATATTATGGTTCCACTATAGCACTATGCTATATTATGATTCCACTATAGCGCTATGCTATATTATGATTCCACAATAGCGCTATGCTATATTATGATTCCACTATAGCGCTATGCTATATTATGATTCCACTATAGCGCTATGCTATATTATGATTCCACTATAGCGCTATGCTATATTATGATTCCACTATAGCACTATGCTATATTATGATTCTACTATAGCGCTATGCTATATTATGATTCCACTATAGCGCTATGCTATATTATGATTCCACTATAGCACTATGCTATATTATGATTCCACTATAGCGCTATGCTATATTATGATTCCACTATAGCACTATGCTATATTATGATTCCACTATAGCACTATGCTATATTATGATTCCACTATAGCGCTATGCTATATTATGATTCCACTATAGCGCTATGCTATATTATGATTCCACTATAGCACTATGCTATATTATGATTCCACTATAGCGCTATGCTATATTATGGTTCCACTATAGCACTATGCTATATTATGATTCCACTATAGCGCTATGCTATATTATGATTCCACTATAGCACTATGCTATATTATGATTCTACTATAGCGCTATGCTATATTATGATTCCACTATAGCGCTATGCTATATTATGATTCCACTATAGCGCTATGCTATATTATGATTCCACTATAGCACTATGCTATATTATGATTCCACTATAGCGCTATGCTATATTATGATTCCACTATAGCGCTATGCTATATTATGATTCCACTATAGCGCTATGCTATATTATGATTCCACTATAGCTATAGCGCTATGCTATATTATGGTTCCACTATAGCGCTATGCTATATTATGGTTCCACTATAGCGCTATGCTATATTATGATTCCACTATAGCGCTATGCTATATTATGATTCCACTATAGCACTATGCTATATTATGATTCCACTATAGCGCTATGCTATATTATGATTCCACTATAGCGCTATGCTATATTATGATTCCACTATAGCGCTATGCTATATTATGATTCCACTATAGCGCTATGCTATATTATGATTCCACTATAGCGCTATGCTATATTATGATTCCACTATAGCTATAGCGCTATGCTATATTATGGTTCCACTATAGCGCTATGCTATATTATGATTCCACTATAGCGCTATGCTATATTATGATTCCACTATAGCGCTATGCTATATTATGATTCCACTATAGCGCTATGCTATATTATGATTCCACTATAGCGCTATGCTATATTATGATTCCACTATAGCGCTATGCTATATTATGATTCCACTATAGCGCTATGCTATATTATGATTCCACTATAGCGCTATGCTATATTATGATTCCACTATAGCGCTATGCTATATTATGATTCCACTATAGCTATAGCGCTATGCTATATTATGGTTCCACTATAGCGCTATGCTATATTATGGTTCCACTATAGCGCTATGCTATATTATGATTCCACTATAGCGCTATGCTATATTATGATTCCACTATAGCGCTATGCTATATTATGATTCCACTATAGCGCTATGCTATATTATGATTCCACTATAGCGCTATGCTATATTATGATTCCACTATAGCGCTATGCTATATTATGATTCCACTATAGCACTATGCTATATTATGATTCCACTATAGCACTATGCTATATTATGATTCCACTATAGCACTATGCTATATTATGATTCCACTATAGCACTATGCTATATTATGATTCCACTATAGCGCTATGCTATATTATGATTCCACTATAGCGCTATGCTATATTATGATTCCACTATAGCGCTATGCTATATTATGATTCCACAATAGCGCTATGCTATATTATGATTCCACTATAGCGCTATGCTATATTATGATTCCACTATAGCGCTATGCTATATTATGATTCCACTATAGCGCTATGCTATATTATGATTCCACTATAGCGCTATGCTATATTATGATTCTACTATAGCGCTATGCTATATTATGATTCCACTATAGCGCTATGCTATATTATGATTCCACTATAGCACTATGCTATATTATGATTCCACTATAGCGCTATGCTATATTATGATTCCACTATAGCGCTATGCTATATTATGATTCCACTATAGCACTATGCTATATTATGATTCCACTATAGCACTATGCTATATTATGATTCCACTATAGCGCTATGCTATATTATGATTCCACTATAGCGCTATGCTATATTATGATTCCACTATAGCACTATGCTATATTATGATTCCACTATAGCGCTATGCTATATTATGGTTCCACTATAGCACTATGCTATATTATGATTCCACTATAGCGCTATGCTATATTATGATTCCACTATAGCACTATGCTATATTATGATTCTTAACCCTCATCTTTCCCTTGCGGGTCAAGATCACCAGACGCCCTAAAATTATACTTGTGTAGAAAGCTTATTTTATTTCATTTTGCAATGATTTTTTTTTTTTACATTTAAATTACTAGATTTGATCAATAAATAATAAATAAATAGTAATTTAAGCACATTCCTCACATTCTTTCAACTTGAATTCAAAATAACTCACAATTTGATGCCTAAACCTTTTAATTCAGCTATAAATATCTTACATTGGGTGTCTTTGATCTCTTGTGGAAAATAAATAATATATCATGATATTTCATAACTCTAGATGGGCTTATATCTCTATATGGAGCAAACGAGCTGTTCCTCTGGGTCCTAAAGCCAGTTTCTCTTCAGAATGCATTCAGATACACATGTAGACATTATAAAATCATTTTTTGGTAAAGTTTTAGCATTTTTAGTTTGAAGTTTGAGCATTTTTAGGTTTTTCTATGTGTACTGAAGCATTCCTCACATTCCTAAGGGAGTCAGATTGACTCGAGAGGGAAGGATTTGTTACTGTTTTAAATTTCAACCACAAAACTCCTGGGGTCTGGGGTCTTGGACCCCTCTGATGAACACTTCATTTGTTTTTAATTTTTTCAAAAATGATTTCCGGGTCAAAATGGAATTCCAAAATTCTCACTTTATTAGCTATAGTTTAGAAAATGGTAATAAAATATGACAATAACTCAATATTATAGAATAGCAGAGTTCACATCACAGCTAAAACGATAATGGCACAGAGAAGCGAAATCGCTGGAATCACTTTCAGAACGATTTTTTCCAGCTGATGAATGATAAAAAATATTGACAGCCAATCAGAATCCATCCTCGAGCATTTAAAGCCGCTGACAAGCACACGCCTATAATACAGAACGATATCGTCTACTGGTGTGGACGCTGATATAGTTATTGTTATAGTTATTGCTATAGTTATCGTTATAGTTATCTTTATAGTTATCTTTATAGTTATCTTTATCGTTATCATTATCATTATCTTTATAGTTATCTTTATCGTTATAGTTATTACAGTTATTGTTATAGTCATCTTTGTAGTTATCGTTATAGTTATTCTTATAGTTATCTTTATAGTTATCGTTATAGTTATTACAGTTATTGTTATAGTCATCTTTGTAGTTATCGTTATAGTTATTCTTATAGTTATCTTTATAGTTAACGTTATAGTTATCGTTATAGTTATTACAGTTATCGTTATAGTTATCGTTATAGTTATCGTTATAGTTATCTTTATAGTTATCTTTATTGTTATAGTTATCGTTATAGTTTTCGTTACAGTTCATTAATATGAACACAGTTCATTAGTATGTACATTCTGATGTGTTTGTGGTCAGAATGAGCCAGACTGTGATATAAGGGCTAAGCTTATGTGTGTGTGTGTGTGTGTGTGTGTGTGTCTGTGTGTGTGTGTGTTGCAGGTTTTGTTGTGGGTCAGTGTGGCCTGTATCAGACGATAGCAATGCTTCTGGTGGCGTATTTCATCATCAGCATGACGGTCCTGTCGGTGTGTGCGATCTCAACCAATGGAGCGCTGGACGCCGGAGGAGCGTACTGTATCCTCACACCGGACTCATACGTGTGTGTGTGTGTGTGTGTGCAGAACTACTCCTGTTTCTCTTTTCCTTAGCTACAATGTGTTTGTGTTTCTGCGTGTATTTGCATGTTTGCGTGTGTCTGCGTGTGTATGCGTTTGCGCCTGTATGCGTGTGCGTCTCCGTGTGTTTGCGTATGTTTGTGTTTGCGTGTGCGTCTGCGCGCGTGTGCTTGTGTGTGTCTGCGTGTATTTGCATGTTTGCGTGTGTGTGTGTGTGTTTGCGTGTGTTTGTGTGTGTCTGCGTGTATTTGCATGTTTGCGTGTGTGTGTGTGTGTGTTTGCGTGTGTTTGTGTCTGCGTGTATTTGCATGTTTGCGTGTGTTTGCGCGTGTGTGTGTGTGTGTGTGTGTGTGTGTTTGCGTGTGCAGATATGATCAGTCGTGCTCTGGGTCCGGAGTTTGGCGGCAGCATCGGGATCATGTTCTTCTTGGCTAACGTGTGCGGCAGCGCCCTCTATGTGCTGGGGCTGGTGGAGGCCATGCTCACGACCTTCGGTATTCCTGAAGGTATCCCGTGCTTCCGATCTCTACCCTGAATGCAGTATAAATCTCTTTGGATAAAAGTGCGTGTCAAATGTAAATAAAGTGAGGGAAACAGAATGAAGGCTGTGAACGCTTCCAGATGTGTGTTGTGTTCATGCAGAAGATCTCAACACTGCTGACGTATAAAGCGAGAACATTTCCCTCTGTGTTATTTTAGTAATATTTATATACTGTTATAGTATTTATTAATATTTTGAATTAGCATTTATTTTTATACTTTGAGTTTTCATTTTAATTTTTATGGTAAGTTTTTAGAAATTTTGTTATCTACTTCATTTAAAAAAAAAAAATGTTTTATATTCCTTTCAATGCAATTGCTATTAATGGCTTACAAATAAATACAAATATCTTTATTTCAATAAAAAAAAAAAAAAAAGTTCAATTGTATTCATTACTTTTAATATTATTATTATTATTTATTTCAAGCATCAATTTTTATTAATGGCTAATAATAAAAATCTTTATGCATTTTCTTATCATTATTATTTATTCTCAGCATCATTGGTCATTAATGGCTAATAGAAAAAACAAATATATTTTATTTAAATAAAAGAAATAATTATTTATTTAATTTATATATTTCCAATTGTTTTATATAATAATTGTTTTCAATCAATTGTTATTAATAGCTAAAAAGAGAAAAATGTTTATTTATTTATATATTTATATATTATTTATTTCCAGCATCAATGGCTATTAATGGCTAATATTTTTTATTTATTTAAATTATTTATTTATTTATTACCAGCATCAATAGCTATTATTGGCTAATAAATAAAAATAAATCTTTAATTAAATAAATTATTTATTTATTTCCAGCATCAATGGCTAGTAATGGCTAATAAATACATAAAAATATTAATTTAAATGTATTTATTTATTTATTTATTTCCAGCATCAATGGCTAATAAATAAATAAATCTTTATGTAAATAAAATGTTTATTTATTTATTCCCAGCATCAATGCTATGAATAGTTTTATAATATATAATGTCTGTGTGTGTGTCAGAGGGCTCGTCTCTGGCCGTGTCCCGGTACGCTGTGTTGCCGGGCGGATACTGGTGGTCTCTTCTATACGGCACAGTTCTTCTGCTGGTGTGTTTACTGGTGTGTCTCATCGGAGCGCACATCTACGCCAAAGCCACCTTCATCATCTTCATCCTCGTCATGGTGGTTCTGGGGACCATCTTCGTCAGCTTCTTCGCCGTGCCGTTTCGGACCGTCCAGCTTCCCGGACACACAAACACCTCGGTCGGGCCGACCAGCGCCAACTTCACCGGCTTCAAGCTCGACACGCTCATGGGAAACGTGCAAGGTGTGTGTGTGTGTGTGTGTGTGTGAACTCAAGAGGGAGGTCAGGTGTGGCCACGTCAAGTCCATTACTCAAATCACCTTCATAGTCAAGTCCATTAGTCAACGAAAGAAACATGCAAGGTGTGTGTGAAATATATCTATTTCTTCATAATCATAATTAGGGCTGCAACTAACGATTATTTTCATAATCGATTAATCGGACGATTATTTTTTCGATTAATCGATTAATCGGATAAAATTTCAATTAGATTTTTTGTTTATTACAACTAAATAAAACCCTTAATCATGGTATTTATGTGTAAAAGTGTACAAAAGCCACACATTGAGTTTTACTAATATCAATATTTGCATTGTTTTTAATGATAATTGCTGATGGCAAGTTGACAACCATGAAAAACAAAAAAATCTAAATTATAAACAACATTGTTTTAACATAATTTTTGTTAAAAACTAATTTACACAGACATGTTCAGATGTGAAGATAGAAACCAAAAACATGTAAAGTACATAATTCATTTAATTTTTATTTAAGATTCAATTAATTATAAGGATAAATTGCTAAAATAAATATAGAAAGACTGAAAAAAAGCGTGTGAACGTAGTAGAGCCGCAGTAGATCGCGTTTGTAAAACAATTAAAACTTAATAGAAGACAAATGCTATAAAAAGAGAACGGAATGGAGACGCAGCAAACAGGCTTGATTAAAAGGACAAGAAAATGATGCATTAGTGCACAAGCATTCGCTGAAAACCACTGACTACAGTGACTAAAAAACAATCTTTTACTGCTGCTGTTAATAACTGCCTTTATATTTAGTGCTTCACTTTCTAAACACCGTTTTAATTTAGCCTATTTCTGCGTAGCGCTATTTTAATCAATCACTTATGTTGCGAGCGAAATGATTGCACAACCTGATGCCCGAGACAAAATACAGACATCCCAAGTCTCCCGGAAGTTCCGGGAGTCTCCCGCATATTGATAGCGGCTCCCTGATGTCCGCAAATTAGTTCAAACTCCTGGAATCTAGAGCGTGCAAGCAAGAGAGCGCATGCGAGACAGAAGAGAGTGCTCCAAAGTCCAAACTGTGTAGCGCGCGCACGACAGAGCGGCACAGGGAGAGAGACCTTGCGTGTGTGTGTGCGTGTGTGCCGCATCATGATAGGCCTGTTTCAACCAATCACCAGTAAATGCTCCCCGTGACGTAAGCAGAGCAACTAATCGATAATGACATTCGTTGACAACGATTTTCATAATCGATTATTATCGATTATATCGATTAGTTGTTGCAGCCCTAATCATAATCATGATTATCTTCATATATCAAGGTGAGTGTAAAGAGTCTCCATATATATTCGAGAGAAACGCTTCCGGAACACGAACAGATGTGGGCGGGGCTTGATTGTGTCTGTGGGGAGTTGATTGGATGGTTGTGGTTTGGGATTGGCTGATCTCATGTGAGTGACAGGTTATAGCCCCGCCCACATCATCAGAGAAGAGGAAGTTATTCTGATTCTAGATTATTAAAACAGGAACATGATGACGTTCACATGCTCAACATATTTCATTCCTAATTACACAGAATAAATACTATTGTACATTTTCAAAGTCCAGTGTCAGAAAAGTGAGTGAGTGAGTGAGTGAGTGTGAATATTTGTGAGAGTGAATATTTGTGAGTGTGTGAGTGAGAATATTTGTGAGTGTGTGAGTGAGTGTGAATATTTCTGAGTGTGTGACTGAGTGTGTGACTGAGTGTGTGACTGAGTGTGTGACTGATAGGGGTGGTTAATCTGTCTGATTTCTCGATTCGATTCGATTACGATTATTGAAGTCCCGATTCGATTACAGTCGATTTTCGATTATTAACGATTCTCGATTAGCGATTATTGATTTTCCATTTCACAACATTAAACGAAAATACACTACAAAGTGATTGCAGTATTAAAAAAAGTCAGCTGCTGAATTACTTAACTCTTTTATTGAGTAACAACAACTCAAAGCATTTTCTGTGTCGTGTAGTTAGTTTAGATCGTACTTATCAGACCGTTACCATTTTGTCTGTTTAAATGGGGAAAAATCGAAGATAACGTCAGTAGACTATGGAGTGCCGCAAGGATCGGTGTTAGGCCCTCTGCTATTCTCAATATATATGCTGCCACTGGGTAATATTATAAGAAAACATGGAATTAATTTCCACTGTTATGCTGATGACACTCAATTATATATTTCATCAAGACCAGATGAAAACACTAACTTATCCAAATTGACAGAGTGTCTTAAAGATATAAAATGCTGGATGACGTGTAATTTCCTGCTATTAAATTCAGATAAAACGGAGGTATTACTTATTGGTCCAAAAAACTACCCACAAAACCTTGTACAATACAACTTTAATTTAGAAGGATGTCCAGTTACTTTATCCACTACAGTAAAAGACCTGGGTGTTATACTAGACCGCAACTTGTCTTTCGAAAATCATATTTCATATGTTACAAGAACAGCCTTTTTCCACCTTAGAAATATTGCTAAGCTACGTAACATGCTATCTGTTTCTGATGCAGAAAAGTTAGTTCATGCATTCATGACCTCAAGACTAGATTACTGTAACGCTTTATTAGCTGGTCCTACATCCTCAATAAACAAGCTACAGTTAGTGCAAAATGCAGATGCTAGAGTTCTTACTAGGTCAAGAAAATATGATCATATAACACCAATTTTATCATCTCTGCACTGGTTACCTATTAAGTTCCGTATCAATTACAAAGTACTATTACTGACCTATAAAGCCCTAAATGGTCTAGCTCCTGTATATTTAATGGACCTTCTATCGCCCTACAATCCATCGCGTTCTTTAAGATCCCTAAATTCGAGGCTTCTGGTCATTCCTAGGATATCCAGATCCACTAAAGGAGGGAGGGCGTTCTCGCATTTAGCTCCTAAACTCTGGAATAGCCTTCCTGATACTGTTCGTTGCTCAGACTCGCTCTCCCAGTTCAAAACTAGATTAAAGACGCATCTCTTCAGCCAAGCATTCACATAATGCTTGCCTCTTATACTACTGTTGAATCAGATCGAATGCATTAATATTATGAACAGCAGCTACGCTAATTATTTCCCATCTGCTTTTCTGCTGTTATCTCGGGACGCTAGTCATCGAGCGTATCCAGGCTGCATCCAGCCTCTCACGGAGACTTCAGAGTCCCCAACACCTGCGATGAGACGACTCGACGCCTGTGAAGAGACGACTCAACGCCGGCGATATGTTATGCCCTAAATTAATACATGATGATTAACTAACTGTATTTTTTACGTACATTTCTGAAATGCACTTTCTGTAAAGCTGCTTTGAAACAATATGTATTGTGAAAAGCGCTATACAAATAAATTTGAATTGAATTGAATTGAATTATAACTTCAGAATTATTTGTATGTAGCTTATGTTCTGTAGAACACAGAAATGAATACATCCCATTGTATTGTGACTGATCAAGTTGAACTAAACAATAACAAATAAATGAAAGGCTTATTTCCTTTAGGAAGTAGATCAGAACCAACATACTGTAGAAATTGGACAATTTTCTTCTAGAAAGACAAGGTGTTGTTCAGGTGGAGGAAGACTGCAGGTTGCAGTCGAAACATGTCAAGGTAAAGAAACAGTTTATAATGCAAAAAATGTTTTGCATTATATGCGGTTAGAACAGCTGTCAGCAGCGCGTCCTCATCCATATCAAGCGCCTCGTCCCCTGAGGCGGCAGCAGCAGCGCGGGCGGGAGGAAGCATCAGAAAACGACGGCAGTGCGGCTCGTGAGAGGCAGCTGCGCGTCTGTGAGGGGAGGCGGAGAAGGCGAGAGCGAGGCTCGAGGGTTGAATACTTCGAGCCGAGCCCGCAGGGTCGACATCGGAAGTGCGTCGCTGAGCTCACAAACCCCCTGAGGGCAAGAGCTGCGTGTTCCTGGCCCAGGCAGAGAGCGCAGATCACATGGCGGTCTCCGTCGGATGGCTGAAGGTGGCGAAGACGGCCGGCTTCTTCAGGCGCTGACCTAAGCTGGCTTGTCGCTTCCTCGACGGCGGCGGCGGCTTCTCTAGATCCAGCGATGCGGCAATAATAATAATGCAAAACATTTTTTTTTTTAATAATAAAAAATCGATTTTTGAAAATTTAATAATCGATTCATACTCGTCCATAACATACTCGCAATTAATCGATAATCGATTTTTGTCACCACCCCTAGTGACTGAGTGTGTGACTGTGAGTGTGAGTGAGTGAGTCTGTGAGTGAGTGAGTGTGTGAGTGAGAGTGAGTGAGTGAGTGTGTGAGTGAGTGTGTGAGTGAGTGTGTGAGTGAGTGTGTGAGTGAGTGAGTGACTGAGTGTGTGACTGAGTGTGTGAGTGAGTGAGTGTGAGAGTGTGTGAGTGAGAGTGTGTGAGTGAGAGTGTGTGAGTGAGAGTGTGTGACTGACTGAGTGAGTGTGAGTGAGTGAGTGTGTGAGTGAGTGAGAGTGTGAGAGTGAGTGAGTGACTGAGTGTGTGAGTGAGTGTGTGAGTGAGTGAGTGTGTGAGTGACTGAGTGTGTGTGTGAGTGAGTGAGTGAGTGAGTGAGTGTGAGTGAGTGACTGAGTGTGTGAGTGAGTGTGTGAGTGAGTGAGTGAGTGAGTGACTGAGTGTGTGAGTGAGTGAGTGAGTGAGTGAGTGAGTGTGAGTGAGTGAGTCTGTGAGTGAGTGAGAGTGTGTGTGTGAGTGAGTGTGAGTGAGTGAGAATATTTGTGAGTGTGTGAGTGAGTGTGAATATTTGTGAGTGTGTGACTGAGTGTGTGACTGAGTGTGTGACTGAGTGTGTGACTGAGTGTGTGACTGTGAGTGTGAGTGAGTGAGTCTGTGAGTGAGTGAGTGTGTGAGTGAGAATATTTGTGAGTGAGTGTGAATATTTGTGAGTGTGTGACTGAGTGTGTGACTGAGTGTGTGACTGAGTGTGTGACTGAGTGTGTGACTGAGTGTGTGACTGAGTGTGTGACTGAGTGTGTGACTGAGTGTGTGACTGAGTGTGTGACTGAGTGTGTGACTGAGTCTGTGACTGAGTCTGTGAGTGAGAGTGTGTGAGTGAGAGTGTGTGTGTGTGAGTGTGTGTGTGTGTGTGAGTGAGTGTGTGTGAGTGAGTGTGTGTGAGTGAGAGTGTGTGTGAGTGAGTGAGAGTGTGTGAGTGAGTGAGTGTGTGAGTGAGTGAGTGAGTGAGTGTGAGTGAGAATATTTGTGAGTGTGTGACTGAGTGTGTGACTGAGTGTGTGACTGAGTGTGTGACTGAGTGTGTGACTGAGTGTGTGACTGAGTGTGTGACTGAGTGTGTGACTGAGTGTGTGACTGTGAGTGTGAGTGAGTGAGTCTGTGAGTGAGTGAGTCTGTGAGTGAGTGAGTCTGTGAGTGAGTGAGTCTGTGAGTGAGAGTGTGTGAGTGAGAGTGAGTGAGTGAGTGTGTGACTGAGTGTGAGTGAGTGAGTGTGTGAGTGAGTGTGTGAGTGAGAGTGTGAGTGAGAGTGTGTGAGTGAGTGTGTGTGTGAGTGAGTGTGTGAGTGAGTGTGTGAGTGAATGTGAGTGAGTGAGTGAGTGTGTGAGTGAGAGTGTGTGAGTGAGTGTGTGAGTGAGTGTGTGAGTGAGTGTGAGTGACTGAGTGTGTGAGTGAGTGTGTGAGTGTGAGTGAGTGTGAGTGTGTGAGTGTGAGTGAGTGAGAGTGTGAGTGAGTGTGAGTGACTGAGTGACTGAGTGAGTGTGTGACTGAGTGTGTGAGTGAGTGTGAGTGACTGAGTGAGTGTGTGAGTGAGTGTGTGAGTGAGTGTGTGAGTGAGTGTGTGAGTGAGTGAGTGTGTGAGTGTGTGAGTGAGTGTGTGAGTGACTGAGTGTCTGAGTGTGTGAGTGAGTGAGTGAGTCTGTGAGAGTGTGTGAGTGAGTGAGAGTGAGTGAGAGTGTGTGAGTGAGTGTGTGACTGAGTGTGTGACTGAGTGTGTGACTGAGTGTGTGACTGAGTGTGTGACTGAGTGTGTGACTGAGTGTGTGTGAGTGAGAGTGTGTGAGTGAGAGTGTGTGTGTGTGAGTGTGTGTGTGTGAGTGAGTGTGTGTGAGTGAGTGTGTGTGAGTGAGAGTGTGTGTGAGTGAGTGAGAGTGTGTGAGTGAGTGAGTGAGTGTGTGAGTGAGTGAGTGAGTGAGTGTGAGTGAGAATATTTGTGAGTGTGTGACTGAGTGTGTGACTGAGTGTGTGACTGAGTGTGTGACTGAGTGTGTGACTGAGTGTGTGACTGAGTGTGTGACTGAGTGTGTGACTGAGTGTGTGACTGTGAGTGTGAGTGAGTGAGTCTGTGAGTGAGTGAGTCTGTGAGTGAGTGAGTCAGTGAGTGAGTGTGAGTGAGAGTGAGTGAGTGAGAGTGAGTGAGTGAGTCTGTGAGTGAGTGAGTCTGTGAGTGAGTGAGTGTGAGTGAGAGTGTGTGAGTGAGAGTGAGTGAGTGAGTGTGTGACTGAGTGTGTGAGTGAATGTGAGTGAGTGAGTGTGTGAGTGAGAGTGTGTGAGTGTGTGAGTGAGTGAGTGAGTGAGTGTGAGTGAGAATATTTGTGAGTGTGTGACTGAGTGTGTGACTGAGTGTGTGACTGAGTGTGTGACTGAGTGTGTGACTGAGTGTGTGACTGAGTGTGTGACTGAGTGTGTGACTGAGTGTGTGACTGAGTGTGTGACTGTGAGTGTGAGTGAGTGAGTCAGTGAGTGAGTGTGAGTGAGAGTGTGTGAGTGAGAGTGAGTGAGTGAGTCTGTGAGTGAGTGAGTCTGTGAGTGAGTGAGTGTGAGTGAGAGTGTGTGAGTGAGAGTGAGTGAGTGAGTGTGTGACTGAGTGTGTGAGTGAATGTGAGTGAGTGAGTGTGTGAGTGAGAGTGTGTGAGTGAGAGTGTGTGAGTGAGTGTGTGTGTGAGTGAGTGTGAGTGAGTGTGTGAGTGAATGTGAGTGAGTGTGTGAGTGAGTGTGTGAGTGAGTGTGTGAGTGAGTGTGAGTGAGTGAGTGTGTGAGTGTGAGTGAGTGAGTGTGTGAGTGTGAGTGAGTGTGAGTGTGTGAGTGTGAGTGAGTGAGAGTGTGAGTGAGTGTGAGTGACTGAGTGACTGAGTGAGTGACTGAGTGAGTGTGTGACTGAGTGTGTGAGTGAGTGTGAGTGACTGAGTGAGTGTGTGAGTGAGTGTGTGAGTGAGTGTGTGTGTGAGTGAGTGTGTGAGTGAGTGACTGAGTGTGTGAGTGAGTGAGTGAGTGTGTGAGTGAGTGTGTGAGTGACTGAGTGTCTGAGTGTGTGAGTGAGTGAGTGAGTCTGTGAGAGTGTGTGAGTGAGTGAGAGTGTGTGAGTGAGTGAGAGTGTGTGAGTGAGTGAGAGTGTGTGAGTGAGAGTGTGAGTGAGTGAGTGTGTGTGAGTGAGTGAGTGAGAATATTTGTGAGTGTGAGTGAGAATATTTGTGAGTGTGTGTGTGTGTGTGTGTGTAAGTGTGTGTGTGAGTGAGTGAGTGAGTGAGTGAGTGAGAATATTTGTGAGTGTGTGTGTGTTAGGGGTTGAACGACTTCAGATTTTTTTGAAGTCGACTGTTATGACATCAAAGTCGAGTCGGCGTCGACTAGTCGATGACGTCATTCATAAAAACACAAGAGATGGGACTGCTTTGCAACATGCCACAATTTGCAATTAATTAACAGGAAATTATACAGATGCTGACAGACAGCTCATAATGGGGTCGTTTACACCTGGTCACTTCATGTGTTTTTACTGATCTGATTTATCAAAACGATTCCATTTACACCTGGTCACATAAATATGTTTTCGCAAAACGGATATAAATCCGATCATCAAACAACGCGCTATGCAGATTTAACGGAGTTCACGTCACCGAAAGCAACAGTAATGAGCTGCATTTTATTGATCATCAGCTAATTTCAAAATCAAAGACCACAATAAGAGAGACAGCACTAGTAAGATCATTTTGTTTCTTTACTTTTAACGAAGATGATTGTGTGTTAATAAGCGTCTGCGACTTACTTTCACTTTTATTTGCGATAGTTTGCACGTTGGCTTGATGAATAGATGCTCAGCTGCTCGTCTGCGGTGATGCGTGTTACAGCTTCATCGCTATAATACGCTCTCACACGTTTATTGTTAGCATTGTTGGGAGAAGTCCAATTTACATATGTGGTTTCAACAACCAGATGCATTTACACTTGTCCAGTTTCGTCTGTTAAGCGGCCCATATCTCCTCCTGAAGTGGTTTGAGCGATCGGATTTAAATCCGTCTCGAATGCGTTTCGGAGGGCATTTACACCTGGTCTTTTCACGATCGGATAGCTATCAGATCACAGAAACACATGAAGTGGGCTGTTTACATCATCATTTAGGATGAAAAAAGAAAAGGAAAAAAAGCTATAAATTCACATCTGCGCCTTAGTGATGCGCAGATCCAAGTAATACAAAATAATATTCCAATTAATTGCGGGTGAATTAGAGGTAACGTTAGGCTA
>JAPDVR010000009.1:51389955-51422455 GCA_026230005.1 Gila orcuttii | reverse complement strand
AATGTGTGAGTGAGTGAGAATATTTGTGAGTGAGTGAGTGTGAATATTTGTGAGTGTGTGTGAGTGTGTGAGTGAGTGAGAATATTTGTGAGTGAGTGAGTGAGAATATTTGTGTGTGAGTGAGTGAGTGAGAATATTTGTTAGTATGTGAGTGAGTGTGAATATTTGTGTGTGTGTGAGTGTGTGAGTGAGTGAGAATATTTGTGTTTGAGTGAGTGAGTGAGAATATTTGTGAGTGTGTGAGTGAGTGAGTGTGAATATTTTTGTGTGTGAGTGTGTGAGTGAGTGAGTGAGAATATTTGTGTGTGTGAGTGAGTGTGTGAGTGAGAATATTTGTGAGTGTGTGTGTGTGTGAGTGAGTGTGTGAGTGAGTGTGTGAGTGAGTGTGTGAGTGAGAATATTTGTGAGTGAGTGAGTGTGAATATTTGTGAGTGTGTGTGAGTGAGTGAGTGAGAATATTTGTGAGTGAGTGATTGAGTGTGTGAGTGAGAATATTTGTGAGTGTGTGTGTGAGTGAGTGTGTGAGTGAGTGTGTGAGTGTGTGAGTGAGTGTGTGAGTGAGTGTGTGAGTGAGTGTGTGAGTGTGTGAGTGTGTGAGTGAGTGTGTGAGTGAGTGTGTGAGTGAGTGAGTGAGAATATTTGTGAGTGTGTGAGTGAGTGTGTGAGAGTGTGTGAGTGATAATATGTGTGAGTGAGTGAGTGAGAATGAGTGAGTGAGTGAGTGTGTGTGTGAGTGAGTGAGTGAGAATATTTGTGAGTGTGTGAGTGAGTGTGTGAGAGTGTGTGATTGATAATATGTGTGAGTGAGTGAGTGAGAATGAGTGAGTGAGTGAGTGTGTGTGTGAGTGAGTGAGAATATTTGTGAGTGTGAGTGAGTGTGTGAGTGAGTGAGAATATTTGTGTGTGAGTGAGTGAGTGAGAATATTTGTGAGTGTGTGAGTGAGTGTGTGAGTGAGTGTGTGAGTGAGTGAGTGTGTGAGTGAGTGTGTGAGTGAGTGTGTGAGTGAGTGAGTGAGTGTGTGAGTGAGTGTGTGAGTGAGTGAGAATATTTGTGAGTGAGTGAGTGTGTGAGTGAGTGTGTGAGTGAGTGAGTGTGTGAGTGAGTGTGTGAGTGAGTGTGTGAGAGTGTGTGAGTGAGTGTGTGAGAGTGTGTGAGTGATTGAGTGTGAATATTTGTGAGTGTGTGTAACTTCTCACATGATGTCACTTCCTGTTTAGCCGAGTACACGGTGGACTACACGACTGGAGTGATGATGTCATTCGCCACAGTGTTTGCCGTGATGTTTAACGGATGCACGGGGATCATGGCGGGATCAAACATGTCCGGTGAATATTGCAGAATCACAAGTTTATGATTCTCTCGTTTGTTGATCATCTTCACAACTTTTGAAGCCTATATACAATCAGCAGCAGCAAAAAGAAAATCTGAAGTTCTAGGGTACAAAAAATAATTGTGTGTGTGTTTCAGGCGATCTGCAGAACCCGAGTTACTCTATTCCTCGAGGCACAATCACAGCCGTCATCTTCACCTTCATCATCTACAACCTGCTGAGTGTGCTGATCTCCTGCACATGTGATCGGTAACACACACACACACACACGCACACACTCACAGACACACACACACACGCACACACTCACAGACACACACACTCACAGACACACACACACACACACACACTCACACACTCTCACACACACACACACACACACACACACTCTCACACACACACGCACACACACTCACACGCACACACTCACAGACACACACACTCACAGACACACACACACACACACACACACTCACACACTCTCACACACACACACGCACACACACACACACACACGCACACACTCACAGACACACACGCACACACTCACAGACACACACACTCAGAGACACACACGCACACACTCACTCACACAGACACACTCACTCACACACTCACTCACACACACACACACACACACACACACTCTCACATACACACACAGAGGGAGAATTGTGAAAACCTGAAATTATATTCACATTAAAAACAGATATTTTAAATTGTAATAATATATCACTGTGTTTTGGATCAAATAAATGCAGATTTGAACAGAAGAGACTTTACAACATTACGACATCTCGGTTATTCCAAACTTTTAAATACCAGTGAAGAAATAATGAAAGTTTGTAATGGAACTGAAAGCTCTGTGTGTGTGTGTGTGTGTGTGTGTGTGTGTGTGTGTGTGTGTGTGTGTGTGTGTGTGTGTGTGTGTGTGTGTGTGTGTGTGTGTGTGTGAAAACAGAAGTGTAAGTGAGGTCACATGACATTCCTGGCATTTCGAACAGAAAGAATGTAAATTGCAGGCACTGTAAATCATCTGAGTACAATTACATTTCAGTGCTCGTTTGTTGCCCGTAACACATGGACATTTTTGTCACAAAGTAAATTTGTTCAGCAAGTGTGTGTAGGATAATGTCTATAATGAAATTCTACACATGTACTGTAGTAAATACTTACTCGTATTTAGTAGTACTACTAGTATACTTATAGTTTTTAGTAGCCTTATGTGACACCCGGATCACTTGCACCTCACATGGTGTGTGTGTGTGTGTGTGTGTGTGTGTGAACTCTGTTATAGAGAGAGAGAGAGACTGATTGGTTTAGGGTCTGATTAGAGGAATTAAATTATATCAATGTAAGAATTTTTTGTTATTATTAAAGCCATCAATCAGCTTCTCATCACTGTCATTCAAAACACTGAATGCTGATTTAATGCCTCTGCCCATCGCCATGACAACAGTTACTTTAAAGATTAATTCACTCAATCAAGTGGAAATAAGAGTGTGTGTGTGTGAGTGACCAGCAGGTGGCAGTAACACACCAACACTGGAGACTCGCATAAACACACACTGATGCTGAAAACAGGACGACTGTTGCTTTCATAGGAGTTTCTGGAATTTTTTTTTAGAAATATTCATCAGTTTTAAAGGTCAGGGCTGGAGAAATCAAATTTGTCCTTGTTCTTTTGAAATATAACATACTGTAACTTTAAACTCTTCCTCTCCAGATTAAAGAAAACCACATTTATTGAAGTTAAATATGAAAAATATCACATTCACACATGCTTTAAATTGTGATAATAAGCTCACAAGTCAGATTTCCGTCAATAACGAATCAGAACCAAGCTCATTTGCATATATAATGACATGCAGAATGAGTCTTAAAGCTACAGTAGCAGAAAACTCTGATATTGATTTGTGAATTGGAGTGTTTTTGGATGGCAGGTCGTGTGTGATTCAGTCGATTCATCGAATAGATTCGTCATGATGATGATTATGGTAAATTAATCAGCAACGCTTGGAAGGATACGTATGTGTGTCTGTGTGTGTGTGTGTGTTTCCCTCAGGACTGTCAGTCTGTTCATTTATTCATTATTGCTTCAGTGTTTAATTGCATTAGTTTAAATAATTTTCTCTTTTGTTGAGCGCTGTCTATCATACTTTCTTACTTTCTGTATAAAAAATATTAGTCATGATCCTTCAGAAATCATTCTAATATGATGATTTGCTGCTCAAGAAGCATTTCTGATTATTGACAGTGTTAAACACAGTCGTGCTGCTTCATATTTCTGTGGAAACAGTGATGCATTTTATTCTTCAGGATTCTTTGATGAACAGAAAGTTCAAAAGAACTGCATTTATTTTAAATAGAATATTTTTTAACATTATAAATGTCTTTACTGTCATTTTTGATACATTTAATGTGTCCTTGATTAATGAATAAAAATATTAATTTTATTTTAAAAGAATCTAGCTGACCCCAAATATTTCAGTGGTAGTTCAAAATATTTCAATTTCAAATAAATTCTGTTTCTTTCTTTCTGTTCATGCAGAATCTGATAAGGGGGAAAACAATAGTTATTTTTTTAAGTACATAAACTTATTCCCCGAATAAGCTGTTTCTCATAACCGTTTGCGTGTAATATAATAATTGCGTGTAGTAAGAAGAACCAATTAAACAAGATGTTAATGTTCTCTTTAATGATAATCTGATTTTCGAACCTCTTGGCCTTTTGTAATGAGAAACAAATGCTTCCATATACAAGTTCGAGTCAGCTTTATTTATACAACGCTTTTTACAGTACAGAGTGTTTCAAAGCAGCTTTACAGAGATAACAGTTATTAATTTAGTTAATTTTTCTATATATATATATATATATATATATATAGCCGCTCTGGAGAGAACCGTGATGTCATCGTCCTCAGTTCTCATATGTGACACTGGACCACAAAACCAGTCATATGGGTCAATTATTTTAAATTGAGAATGATAGATATGAACAGGACAATATTTGGCCGAGATAAAACTATTGAAAATCTGGAATCTGAGGATGCAAACAAATCTAAACATTGAGAAAATCTTCTTTAAAGTTGTGCATTTATGTTCATGATTGTGCTGGATTCACTCACAAAAATAAATGTTTTATATATTTATGGTAAAATTTACAAAATATCTTCATGGAAAATTATCTTTACTTAATATCCTAATGATTTTTGGCATAAAAAAAAGATCATTTTGACCCATACAATGACTCGTGACTGGTTTAGTGATCCAGAGTCACATATAATGGTGTCAATGCAGGCAGATCAATAATATTGTTGAATATTAAATTAAATATTACAGTATACAGTAGTTTGTGTCTTTGTTGTCAGGTCAAGTGTAGTTAAGTTTTCTAATCACATACTGTACATAAATCATGTAAATAATAGCATACCAGTTTTCATCACTGGATGTTGAACATTTCTTTTTGACGACAGTTGTTACATCCTTCCACTGCTAAACCTCATGAAAGCGTCACACTCGTCTTCACGTGAACTATAAGCCCCGCCTACTTTGATCTGATTGGCCATCTCAATCGTTGTGACATTCACGAGCGTTGTTAGAGGCAGAACAGTGTACAAATATAACTTTTAAAAATCATTTGTCATCCTCACAACAAACAGAGTAATGGAGAGCAGCATCGAGAATATTCTATTCAATTCACATTTTTGTTTAGCGCTTTTCAAAATACACATCATTTGGCCAAGTTATATATTTCAGAAATGTACAAAATCACAGTTAGTGAAAAATGTATTATATTAAACAATGTAATAATTTAAGGCAGAAACAATGAGCTCATTAAAGTAATGAATACTTGTTTGTAAACAAATGATTATGACGTTTAGAAAATGTAGCATTGGTGCATGTTGTGGTGCAGCTGCTGTTCATAACATCAGTCAATGATAGTCATGTGCATTTTATCTGATAGAAGTATATATCATAACTGTATAAGGTTAGGAGATGCTTTATTATATGAATGCTAGGCTAAAGACGTGCGTCTTTAATATAGATTTAAATATCAGGGGGGGGGGCAATTTTATGCATTTCTAATGATCAGGGAGACTTGTGTTCCTCAATGCCTCTGTTTACAGCCCTGCGAGTGATAGAGATGGATGGAGTGATAAAGACGGAGAGCTTGTTAGTTATTGATCACTCGTAATGATCCTCCTCCACTCGCCTCACAGGAGCGTTTAACTCTACAGCGTTTAACTCTACAGCGTTTAACTCTACAGTGTTTAAAGGGTTAGTTCACCCAAAAATGAAAATGATGTCATTAATGACTCACCCTCATGTTATCCCAAGCCCGTAAGACCTCCGTTCATCCTTGGAACACAGTTTAAGATATTTTAGATTTAGTCCGAGAGCTTTCTGTCCCTCCATTTAAATTGTATGTACGGTATACTGTCCTTGTCCAGAAAGGAAATAAAGACATCATCAAAGTAGTCCATGTGACATCAGTGGGCTAGTTAGAATGTTTTGAAGCATCGAAAATACATTTTGGTCCAAAAATAACAAAAACTACGACTTTATTCAGCATTGTATTGTCTTCCGGTTCTGTTGTCAATCCGCTTTAGTGACGCTGCTGACGTATGACGCTGCTGACGTGTTATCTGGTGCGGCCGTGTATTCGGATTCAAATAAATATGGCTGGGAAAAAAAATGCAAGTCTTCCTCTGTGTCGAAATCCTTAGACATGTTTGCAAAGATTGTTTTGTTTCCAGCGTGCGTCTCCCTCAGACTGTAAACGAAGCTCGGGCGCACCAGATAACACGTCAGCTTGTCTTACGTCAGCAGCGTCACTGAACGCCGATCCACAACAGAACCGGAAGACAATACAATGCTGAATACAGTCGTAGTTTTTGTTATTTTTGGACCAAAATGTATTTTCGATGCTTCAAAACATTCTAACTAACCCACTGATGTCACATGGACTACTTTGATGATGTTTTTATTTCCTTTCTGGACAAGGACAGTATACCGTACATACATTTTCAATGGAGGGACAGAAAGCTCTCGGACTAAATCTAAAATATCTTAAACTGTTTTCCGAAGATGAACGGAGGTCTTACGGGCTTGGAACAACATGAGGGTGAGTCATTAATGGCATAATTTTCATTTTTGGGTGAACTAACCCTTAACCTCTACAACCGTTAACTGGAGCGTTTAACTCTACAACCGTTAACTGGAGCGTTTAACTCTACAATCGTTAACTGGAGCGTTTAACTCTACAACCGTTAACTGGAGCGTTTAACTCTACAACCGTTAACTGGAGCGTTTAACTCTACAACCGTTAACTGGAGCGTTTAACTCTACAACTGTTAACTGGAGCGTTTAACTCTACAACCGTTAACTGGAGCGTTTAACTCTACATTGTTTAACTCTACAACCGTTAACTGGAGCGTTTAACTCTACAACCGTTAACTGGAGCATTTAACTCTACAGTGTTTAACTCTACAACCGTTAACTGGAGCATTTAACTCTACAACAGTTAACTGGAGCGTTTAACTCTACATTGTTTAACTCTACATTGTTTAACTCTACAACCGTTAACTGGAGCGTTTAACTCTACAACCGTTAACTGGAGCGTTTAACTCTACAACCGTTAACTGGATCGTTTAACTCTACAGTGTTTAACTCTACAACCGTTAACTGGAGCGTTTAACTCTACAACCGTTAACTGGAGCGTTTAACTCTACAACCGTTAACTGGAGCGTTTAACTCTACAACCGTTAACTGGAGCGTTTAACTCTACAACCGTTAACTGGAGCGTTTAACTCTACAACCGTTAACTGGAGCGTTTAACTCTACAACCGTTAACTGGAGCGTTTAACTCTACAACCGTTAACTGGAGCGTTTAACTCTACAACCGTTAACTGGAGCATTTAACTCTACAACCGTTAACTGGAGCGTTTAACTCTACAACCGTTAACTGGAGCGTTTAACTCTACAGTGTTTAACTCTACAACCGTTAACTGGAGCGTTTAACTCTACAGTGTTTAACTCTACAACCGTTAACTGGAGCGTTTAACTCTACAACCGTTAACTGGAGCGTTTAACTCTACAACCGTTAACTGGAGCATTTAACTCTACAACCGTTAACTGGAGCATTTAACTCTACAACCGTTAACTGGAGCGTTTAACTCTACATTGTTTTACTCTACAACCGTTAACTGGAGCGTTTAACTCTACAACCGTTAACTGGAGCGTTTAACTCTACAGTGTTTAACTCTACAACCGTTAACTGGAGCGTTTAACTCTACAACCGTTAACTGGAGCGTTTAACTCTACATTGTTTAACTCTACAACCGTTAACTGGAGCGTTTAACTCTACAGTGTTTAACTCTACAACCGTTAACTGGAGCGTTTAACTCTACAACCGTTAACTGGAGCGTTTAACTCTACAACCGTTAACTGGAGCATTTAACTCTACAACCGTTAACTGGAGCATTTAACTCTACAACCGTTAACTGGAGCGTTTAACTCTACATTGTTTTACTCTACAACCGTTAACTGGAGCGTTTAACTCTACAACCGTTAACTGGAGCGTTTAACTCTACAGTGTTTAACTCTACAACCGTTAACTGGAGCGTTTAACTCTACATTGTTTAACTCTACAACCGTTAACTGGAGCGTTTAACTCAACAACCGTTAACTGGAGAATTTAACTCTACAGTGTTTAACTCTACAACCGTTAACTGGAGCATTTAACTCTACAACAGTTAACTGGAGCGTTTAACTCTACATTGTTTAACTCTACAACCGTTAACTGGAGCGTTTAACTCTACAACCGTTAACTGGAGCGTTTAACTCTACAACCGTTAACTGGAGAATTTAACTCTACAGTGTTTAACTCTACAACCATTAACTGGAGCATTTAACTCTACAACAGTTAACTGGAGCGTTTAACTCTACATTGTTTAACTCTACAACCGTTAACTGGAGCGTTTAACTCTACAACCGTTAACTGGAGCGTTTAACTCTACAACCGTTAACTGGAGCGTTTAACTCTACAACCGTTAACTGGAGCGTTTAACTCTACAACCGTTAACTGGAGCGTTTAACTCTACAACCGTTAACTGGAGCGTTTAACTCTACAACCGTTAACTGGAGCGTTTAACTCTACAACCGTTAACTGGAGCATTTAACTCTACAACCGTTAACTGGAGCGTTTAACTCTACAACCGTTAACTGGAGCGTTTAACTCTACAGTGTTTAACTCTACAACCGTTAACTGGAGCGTTTAACTCTACAACCGTTAACTGGAGCATTTAACTCTACAGTGTTTAACTCTACAACCGTTAACTGGAGCGTTTAACTCTACAACCGTTAACTGGAGCGTTTAACTCTACAACCGTTAACTGGAGCATTTAACTCTACAACCGTTAACTGGAGCATTTAACTCTACAACCATTAACTGGAGCGTTTAACTCTACATTGTTTTACTCTACAACCGTTAACTGGAGCGTTTAACTCTACAACCGTTAACTGGAGCGTTTAACTCTACAGTGTTTAACTCTACAACCGTTAACTGGAGCATTTAACTCTACAACCGTTAACTGGAGCATTTAACTCTACATTGTTTTACTCTACAACCGTTAACTGGAGCGTTTAACTCTACATTGTTTTACTCTACAACCGTTAACTGGAGCGTTTAACTCTACAACCATTAACTGGAGCGTTTAACTCTACAGTGTTTAACTCTACAACCGTTAACTGGAGCATTTAACTCTACAGTGTTTAACTCTACAACCGTTAACTGGAGCATTTAACTCTACAACCGTTAACTGGAGCATTTAACTCTACATTGTTTTACTCTACAACCGTTAACTGGAGCGTTTAACTCTACATTGTTTTACTCTACAACCGTTAACTGGAGCATTTAACTCTACAACCATTAACTGGAGCGTTTAACTCTACATTGTTTTACTCTACAACCGTTAACTGGAGCGTTTAACTCTACAACCGTTAACTGGAGCGTTTAACTCTACAGTGTTTAACTCTACAACCGTTAACTGGAGCATTTAACTCTACAACCGTTAACTGGAGCATTTAACTCTACAACCGTTGCTTGCGCTCTCTCTCTGGCTGTTGCGGTTTTCAGTTGTGTGTCAATATGCGGAATTATGGGGTAAAATCATACCCTATATATTGTATTGTTATATATTGTATTGACAACTCATCAGTTAAATATTTACCATCATTCTGCATAATTGGATGTTTTTAAATAAACACTGACAAAAAAAACTACACAAGTTTTATGGCTGGATGATATGATGATATATATACAGTGCCCTCCACAATTATTGGCACCCCTGTTTAAGATGTGGTCGAGGACTTCTAAAAATTCTCCTTTTTTTTTAAACAACATAGAACCCAAATACAAAAAAACAGAAAAATCCAACCTTTAATTTAAGTACATTACTTTGGTGGTAAAAAAAAAAATCACACATTTAGAAAAAAAAAACTTGAAATCATGTGTCCCACATTTATTGGCACCCCTAACAATTCCGCTGAAAATTTTAATTGATTTTTTTTTTATATATATTTTTCTGTAGTAGCTAAAGTTGGTCAGGCTATCTAGGAACTTTTAATTAGTAATTCATGACTTCCTGTTTCCCTGGGGTATAAATATGACGTGACACAGAGGCCTAATTCTCTTACCCATTTGTCAACATGTCAAAGACAAGAGAACACACCATTCAAGTAAGGCAGATGTGTGTCGACCTTCATAAGTCAGGCAATGGCTACAAGAAAATAGCCACTCGCCTTAACTTGCCCGTATCTACAGTCATAGGAATCATTAAGAAGTTTAAAACAACTGGAACAGTGACAAACAAGGCTGGAAGAGGTCCCAAGTTTATCTTGCCACAACGCACAGTGAGGAGGATGGTAAGAGAAGTAAAAAAAAGTCCTAAGCTCACTGTCACAGAATTGCATCAAAGAGTGGCATCTTGGGGTCACAAAGTCTCCAAAACAACCATCAGACGCTCTCTACATGCCAACAAGCTGTTTGGGAGGCATGCAAGGAAAAAGCCTTTTCTCACTAACACTCACAAACGTAAACGTCTGGAGTTTGCTAAGCGGCACTGGGACTTCAAGTGGGATCGTGTGCTTTGGTCAGATGAGACTAAGATTGAGCTTTTTGGCAACAAACACTCTAAGTGGGTCTGGCGTAAAACAAAAGATGAGTATGCCGAAAAGCACCTCATGCCCACCGTGAAGTATGGTGGAGGATCTGTGATGCTGTGGGCCTGTTTCTCTTCCAAAGGCCCTGGGAACCTTGTTAGGGTGCATGGCATTATGAACGCTTTGAACTACCAGGACATTTTAAATAAAAACCTGATGGCCTCTGCCAGAAAGCTGAAGATGGGTCGTCATTGGGTCTTTCAGCAGGATAATGATCCAAAACATGTGGCAAAATCTACACAAAAATGGTTCAGCAGTCACAAACTCAAGGTCCTCCCATGGCCATCTCAGTCCCCAGACCTCAACCCAATCAAAAACCTGTGGGGCGAGCTAAAGAGGAGAGTGCATAAGAGAGGACCCAGGACACTGGATGATCTAGAAAGATTGTGCAAAGAAGAATGGTCAAAGATCCCTCTCTCTGTGTTCTCAAATCTTGTGAAATGTTATTGGAGGAGATTAAGTGCTGTCTTGTTGGCAAAAGGGGGTTGTACAAAGTATTAACAGCAGGGGTGCCAATAAATGTGGGACACATGATTTCAAGTTTTTTTTTTTCTAAATGTGTGATTTTTTTTTTACCACCAAAGTAATGTACTTAAATAAAAGGTTGGATTTTTCTCTTTTTTTGCATTTGGGGTCTATGTTGTTTAAAAAAAAAGGAGAATTTTTAGAAGTCCTCGACCACATCTTAAACAGGGGTGCCAATAATTGTGGAGGGCACTGTATATAACATTGATATAAGTGATCACATGGATGTAGACCTATATTGTATTTATATAAAGCGTTCACAGGAAAATTTGCTTTATGTAATTCCCTGGTGTTGAAATCAGGCTCATGTAAATGTGAGGAAACACGATTCCTGCTGCATGTGGATATCCATGATCACTGGATCTCTGGTCAGTCGTAAGGCTTTCCTGTAGCTCAAACAGTTAGAGCGTTGGCGCTAGCAATGCCAAGGTCATGGGTTTGATTCCCAGGGAAAGCAAGAACTGGCAAAATGTAAAATGTGTACTCTGAATGCAATGTAAGTCGCTTTGGATAAAAGCGTCTGATAAATGTAAATGTAAGGAACACTATATCGAGTCCAAGCTTTAGTTTAAAGTGATAATCATTTGTTTTTGAAGTGTCTCCTAATAAATTCAGTCATGCCACTCAGTCCGGCTGAGCGAGTGTGTTCCTGAGGGAAAGTGACATCAATGCATTACCTCTATTGTATTTTTTTAGTGTTCTTCTTCTTTCGCTCTGGAACACTATGGCATTGGCAGCCCATACAATCGCTTGCGGGAAAGTTATGAAATTTGGCACACAGATAGAGGACAGTCTGAACTGTCACCATTGCAAATTTGGGGTCTCTAACTCAATCCCTCTAGCGCCACCAACTGTTCAAAGTTCCACTTGCATTTATGCTTGTAACTTAACCGTTCAGAAATAAAATAATTTTCCCTGTAATTCCTCGGCTCATACCGATTTGATGGCATTGCGGTGCTCTAATTTTCATGAAAATTTAACCAGATTATCGTTAGACCATGCTGACAAAGTTATGGAATTCATAACTGTTTTGTTAAACCATTCTTAAATAAAACATGAATGGATTCGACGAAAAGGACACCAAAATGAACGTGAGGCTATATCTCCACAACGCTTTAGTGTATTCTAACGAAACTTGGTGTGTGTTTTCACAACCATGACCTGAGGGTACCTGCACAGTTTCAGCACAGTGCCACCTAGTGGTCAGGAGATATGAGAAAAATTATTTTCGGCAACAAAGTTGAGGCATGATGCCAAAGTGACTCTTAGGCTGTAATTCTGCAATGCTTTAATAATAATAATAATGCATTTTACTTCATGGCGCCTTTCAGAACACCCAAGGTCACCTCACAAGAAATATACAGGTCACTACACAAAACAAAACGCACAACAATCAAACAGCGTAAAGTGCAGTTAAATCTCAATAAAAACATGTTATAAAAAAGCCCAAATAAAAAGATATGTCTTACGGCGCGTTTTAAAAGTCAGCAAGCACTCGCTATTGCGAACATCAAGAGGAAGAGAGTTCCATAGGCGGGGGGCAGCATAACTAAAAGATCTGGCACCCATGGTGGTAAGTCGAATCCGAGGTACCACGAGAGAAATTGAAGAAGAAGATCTGAGTGCACGTGAAGGGGTGTAAACATGGAGAAGTTGAGTAAGGTATTGTGGTGCAAGATTATGAAGTGCCTTATAAGTGAGTAGCAAGATTCAACTCTATATTTTACTGGTAGCCAGTGCAACTGCTGAAGAACTGGAGAAATGTCGTCAGTATAAGGTGTTCTAGAAAGAACACGAGCTACAGAGTTCTGGAACAACTGAAGCTTATGCAGCAATTTGGACGGAATACCTGTGAAAAGAGCATTGCAGTAGTCTATACGTGACTACTGCAATGACATTGCTTTGAGATATTGACATTGCTTTGACATATTGACAAAACTTTGCATGTGTCATTGTCACCTCACTCTGACCACACCACATCAATTTGGTCACAGCGCCACCTATTGGTCAGAATTGATAAACAATTAAATCAAATTACTAGTAATTGCATTTAAGATTTTTCAGCCATTTTGCCTTGAATTTTCTTAATATGTCTTCAATTGCTCATTGTTGCAGTTGGTCTTATGCTTAGCCCCTTAATTGCTGCTTGCAGCTATATTTGTTATTATTATTATTGATGGCCACCGCTACTGAACTGACCACAGCTTTTAATATATGATCATGAATCAGATGCATTGCCTGTAAAAGAAGTCCAATATAGTGCACTATGCAACTGCGCCGAGAATACAGTGCACACTAAAGTTTGTGTGTTTGCTTTCACAAACGTGCAGGAGACTGGTCATGTGAGCACAGGTATCTTCATTCCTATTGGTAGTAGATGCGTCACATGGCTGCTTATTTGCATAAAGTTCTTCTGACCTGTAATGCTGCCTGAATCATAATCCTACACTGTTGGTTCGTTGGCCAGAGAAGAACTGAGACTGAGTCTGGTTTTTCACAAGAGTTTTCTCCATTCTGTCACTGATGGAGTTTTGATTCCTTCACTGTCGCCTTTTTCGCCTATTTGCCTTTTTTCACCTTTTTTCGCCTTAGTTGCCTTTGGCTTTTGTCTTGCTTAGTTGGGAATATTTAATTTAATATTCAACAATTTTATTGATCTCCTGCATTGACACCATTATATGACTGAACTGAGCTGGACGATGACATCACTGTTTTCTCCAGAGCGGCTATATATATATATATATATATATATTAGGGCTGTGAAAAGATTAATCGTGATTAATCACATCCAAAATAAAAGTTTGTGTTTACATAATATATATGTGTGTACTGTGTATAATTATTTTGTATATATAAATACACACACATGCATGTATATATTTAAGAAATATTTGCATGTATATACTGTATATATTTATATGTAATTTATATCATATATAAATATTTTATATATAAATAACACATTTTTCTTAAATGTATACATGCATGTGTGCTTATTTATATATATATATATATATATATATATATATATATATATATATATATATATACAAAATGATTATACACAGTGCACACACGTGTGTGAACACAAACTTTTGGATTTTGGATGCGATTAATCTTTTCACAGCCCTAATATATATATATATTTACAACAAAAATGAACCATCACTGAACTTACTTAAGCTTGACTGTGACGCTATTTTCTTCTGGAAACACACTTTATTGCATTATTTTCCTGTTATCTCTGTAAAGCTGCTTTGAAACACTCTGTACTGTAAAAAGCTCTATATAAAATAAAGGTGACTGGACTTAAAGTAATGTTCAAGTACTGATGAGAAAGCAAACCTGGTCTGTGTCTCTTTTCAGAAATCTCATCAGAATTAATTTCGTTCCCATCATACAGACCGATAATCACCAGATCAATACGGCGAAACTGTCTCTGTCGCACTGCTTTTCTAATAGTTTTGTTTGTTTGCAGCAGACAGTATTTACATTCATTCTGTTCCTGTAACCAGAATTAATACCTAATATGAGATATGAGCTCGCGCACGGATGGACAGGCGATTGACAGTTTCTATTTTCTGCAGACTTGTTAACTCGCATGTGTGCGAGAGATAGACAGACGAGAGTGAGCGAGACAGACGCTTTTTTAGTGAAATAATTGTGTGTTCAGATCTGCGGTTGGTCTGTATAATACTTAATAGAGCTGGATGATGCTATTAAACCCGCTCGAGCTGAAAGACAGCGTGAGGAGGGTTTCAACCAGACTTCAATCTTGTTTTTACTCAAGTCTCTGATTTCTTAGATGGCATTAGGTTTCATTATTTAATTTGATTCTATTCTCTGTCATCATTTACTACTTTGCAATACAAAATAAGACATTTCGAAAATGTGTCCATACAATGGAAGTCAATGGGGTCCAAAATCATCTTTTTTATTTTACATAAACTCAATCGTCATATAGTTTTGAAATGACTTGAGGGTGAAGAATTGATGATAATTTCCCCATGTTCTCACGAAGGCTGTGCTCTGTCTCTCTTTAGGGTTCTCCTGCAGAAAGATTATGGTTTTCTGCGAGACATTAACGTCTGGCACCCCTTCGTGACCATCGGAGTGTATTCCTCGACTCTCTCCGCTGCCATGAGCAATCTGATCGGAGCGTCCCGGATCCTGTACGCTCTGGCGCGGGACGACCTGTTCGGTGAGTGAACGCACAACACATCTGATCATGTCACCTACAAACTGTTGTGTTCTCCTTTATTATAACCTTTATCTCGCACTCCCCCAAATGGTAAATGGACTGCATTTATATAGCGCTTTAACAGACCCAATGGCCACCAAAGCGCTTTACATATTTGCCTCTCATTCACCCATTCAAACGACGGCGGTGTCGGGCATGCAAGGCGCCATCCAGCTCGTCTGGAGCAGCCGGGGTTAGGTGTCTTGCTCATGGACACCTCGACACTTGGTCAGGTGGAACCGGGGATCGAACCACCAACCTTTCGGTTTGTAGACAACCTACATGAACCACTGAGCCACTGCCGCCCCATGAGCCTCATTTGCATAAATGTTAATATACAGTCTGAATCTATTGAAACGCATTCAGCTTGTATTTCACCCCCCCAAATCTATATAATACAAATACTAGAAAATATTCATTCCTAAAAATATATATATACAGTATAATATATATATATATATATATATATATATATATATATATATATATATATATATATATATACACATACATACATGCATACATACATGCATACATACAGTAGTCAACATTTGAAGTGGATCAAAACCTTTCATCAGTTATACTTGAATTTTGAACAATACCCGTTCTTGTCTTAGGACAACTTTTATGTACTTTTTTGATCCACTTCAAATGTTGACTACTGTATGTATGTATGTATATATATATATATATATATATATATATATATATATATATATATATATATATATAATACTGTATATATATTTTTTATTAATGAATATTATGTCTAGTATTTGTTGTGCTGCACTGTGTTGTGTGTATATAATTACATTTAATTATAAATAAATAAATAAATGTAAATTTATATACTTTTGTAATATTTTATAAATGTGTGTTATTAATACATATTATGTATAGTATTTGTTCAATCCAATCCACCTTTATTTATAAAGCACTTTAAAAACAACACTGTTGACCAAAGTGCTGAACACAGTCAAGAAAAAAAAAACAATAACATACAAAAGAAGCACAACAAAAGAAATAATAAAACAATAAAAAATACATACAACAATAATACAAAACTGAAGTCAACCCTCAAACTGAGTTGAAAGCCAAAGAAAATAAATTGTTGTGCTGCTTTATGCTGATTTTGTTTATAATAAAAAAAATCATTTTTTTACTCTTATAATTGCTCAGAAAAATGTCACTGTGCAAAAAAAAATTATTTATGCAAAAAAAAAATATATATATATTTTTTTAGTCTGTAAAGTGTTTTCTATGTGATTTAAACATGAGTTTCATATAATGAGCATCATGTGTTTGTTGTTCTGTAAGCATGTGATCTCTGAGAGGTTCAGTCCATTAAAGGGACAGTTCACCCAAATATGAAAATACTGTCATTACTCGCCCTCATGTTATTCCAAACCCATGAGACTCTCGTTTATCTTCAGAACACAAATGAAGATCTTTATGATGAAATCCGAGAGCTTTTTGTCCCTCTGTCGACCACTATGAAACGACCCCTTTGACGCTTTAAAAAGTTCATAAAGAGATCGTAAAACTAATCCATATTATTTGAGCGGTTTAGTCCAAATTTTCTGAAGAGACTCGATCGCTTTATATGATGAACAGATTTATTTTAGGCTTTTATTCACATCCATCAACTCATAGATCAGTGGTAAACGGAAGCTCAAGCATGTTTACTCGACAACATGCGGTTCATTCTCGTGTAAACCGGTTCGGTTGAGCTTTTGTGTATGTTCGCTGATCAATGTCTCAATGTCAATCGAGTCTCTTCGGAAAATTGGGCCCAAACCGCTCGATTCATATGGATTATTTTTTACCATCTCTTTATGAACTTTTTGAAGCGTCAAAGTGGTAGTAGGAACAGAAAGCTCTCAGATTTCATCAAAAAGATCTTCATTTGTGTTCTGAAGATAAACGAAAGGTTTTTGACGATATGAGGGTGAGTAAATAATGACAGTATTTTTTAATTTTTGGGTGAACTATCCCTTTAACCTGTGTGTGAGAGTGTTTGTGTCTATATGTGTTCAGCATGTTGAGTATTGCCCGGGTGCGTTTCTCCTGTGATGGATGAATGAATGTTCTCAGGATAAATATCTTCATGTAAGAGTGATTGATTCTCCTGCTGTTGTTCGGTTTATTCACCTTCAGCTTTCATGTGTAAAAATGAGTATATGTATTCAGTCAGAGATCATATCTTCTCTCTCTCAGGAAAGGCTCTGTCTCCAGCCAAACGCACATCTGGCAGTGGGAACCCCTGGGTGTCCGTTCTCTTCTCCTGGTTTATCGTACAGGTGATGATTTCAAATGACTTTATGCATAATTCAATTCACATTTATGCGTATAGCACTTTTCACAATACACATAATTTCAAAGCAGCAGAAAATGCACGAGTCCACATTACAGTTTACAGTGATCTGTTATCAGAGGAAACGTCAAAGTTATGTATTTCAGAAATGTACATGTACAAAATCACAGAATAGAGTATAATAGAGTGATTGTCAATCATCTAACATGAATGAATGTTTTCTATCTGTCTTTTAGACTGTTTGTGTTGTGAGATTATTAGTTATAAATAACTAATGTTTATAATTGCTCCTCCTACATTTAAGAAGCCCCTCCCACATTCAGCGAATGACGAAGTTACATCAATACTGATATATTGGGGTCTCATTTGGGAGCTCTAATCACCTCTGAGTAGCCCCGGGTTATATTAGTCAAGTCACCTTCATTTATACAGTGCTTTAACAATATAGATGTTTCACAGCAGCTTTACAGTGATAACAGGAAATTACAGTAACAGAGACTGTTTGGCTCTAGAATAAAGTTATTGTCCAGCTAAAGTTAGTTTTGATTGATTCACTTCTGTTGTAAAGATCATTAGTTATTAACTTATGGCGCTTTTCCATTACCAGTATCAGCTCAACTCGACTCGACTCGCCTCGACTCGGCTCGGTTCGGCTCGCTTTTCGCTCCGTTTTCCATTACAGATAGTACTCCACAATAGTACCTGGTCGTCATAGCGACGCCACAGGAACTACGCGACACACACCCGCTACCCACACACACACAGGACAATGGAGGAAATCGAGTGTATGCTGTGTTTGATCCTCGGGATGTGGCTGTTTCTCACAGCAAGAAGACAAACGTTGTTTCAGGAGAGGCTGAGGGCAGCAAAACGAAACACTGCTACACGGCTGAATAGTGACGATTCTCTCTGACCAATCAGCAGTCTGCAGTGTTTTCACATCACATTTTAGTATCGCCTCAGCTCGCCTCAGCCCACTTAGAACCTCGCTGGAGGTGATACGAAAAAAAGTACCCGAAAGCAGGTACAGGTACAACTTTTACACAGTGGAAAACCAAACAAAGGCGAGTCGAGTCGAGCTGGTACTGTGTAGTGGAAAAGCGCCATTAGTGGCCGCAACACCGTTTTAACTGAAAACAGAAACTTTTAATGTGTTCTGGCCGTTCATTTACACAACAACAGTGTTAGGTCGAGAACGCAAACCCTGAAACAGGTTCCAAGGTGCCAGTCTTTTGAAAATGTTGCAAACGTTATCATCTCAGTGTAAACTTCAAACACGTGAATCTGTGAAAATGGTGACGGCGTGCACATGCATATTATGTGTTTAGTCTATAGAGATGCGCATTTGAATATATATGTGCGAAGGCGTGTAGTCTTTCTTTACAAAGTGACATCACCAAATTACTTACAGAATTTTAGTCCATACATACATCAGTATGGAAGAAACAGGGTTTGCCCTGGAGTCAGTCGTTGCTACTTTTCCTCTTATCATGATGTTTCATGGGAAGAGTGCTTTGGTTCTCAATTCCCTTTTTTCAGCCATGACCAACGTTATTAACGCTGGGGAGCGAACCCAGTGCGATGGAGAGGGACGTACGAGGACACATTCTGCCCATAGGAAGGTAACGTGGAGATGCACATATGGACTGAAAGGGATTAATAAAAGGGAATCGGCTGGTCCCAGTATAGCTCAGAAACCCTGAGTCTCGATTGCCCCCCGGTGGCTGGTCCCAGTATAGCTCATAAACCCTGAGTCTCGATCGCCCCCCCGGTGGCTGGTCCCAGTATAGCTCATAAACCCTGAGTCTCGATCGCCCCCCCGGTGGCTGGTCCCAGTATAGCTCATAAACCCTGAGTCTCGATCGCCCCCCCGGTGGCTGGTCCCAGTATAGCTCATAAACCCTGAGTCTCGATCGCCCCCCCGGTGGCTGGTCCCAGTGTAGCTCATAGACCCTGATTGCCCCCCGGTGGCTGGTCCCAGTGTAGCTCATAAACACTGAGTCTCGATCACCCCCCGGTGGCTGGTCCCAGTATAGCTCATAAACCATGAGTCTCGATCGCCCCCCGGTGGCTGGTCCCAGTGTAGCTCATAAACCCTGAGTCTCGATCGCCCCCCCGGTGGCTGGTCCCAGTGTAGCTCATAAACCCTGAGTCTCGATCGCCCCCCCGGTGGCTGGTCCCAGTATAGCTCAGAAACCCTGAGTCTCGATCGCCCCCCCGGTGGCTGGTCCCAGTATAGCTCAGAAACCCTGAGTCTCGATCGCCCCCCCTGGTGGCTGGTCCCAGTATAGCTCAGAAACCCTGAGTCTCGATCGCCCCCCCGGTGGCTGGTCCCAGTATAGCTCATAAACCATGAGTCTTGATCGCCTCCCGGTGGCTGGTCCCAGTATAGTTCATAAACCCTGAGTCTCGATCGCCCCCCCGGTGGCTGGTTCCAGTATAGCTCATAATCCATGAGTCTCGATCGCCCCCCGGTGGCTGGTCCCAGTGTAGCTCATAAACCCTGAGTCTCGATCGCCCCCCCGGTGGCTGGTCCCAGTATAGCTCATAAACCATGAGTCTCGATCGTCCCCCGGTGGCTGGTCCCAGTGTAGCTCATAAACCCTGAGTCTCGATCGCCCCCCGGTGGCTGGTCCCAGTGTAGCTCATAGACCCTGATTGCCCCCCGGTGGCTGGTCCCAGTATAGCTCATAAACACTGAGTCTCGATCGCCCCCCCTGGTGGCTGATCCCAGTATAGCTCATAAACCATGAGTCTCGATCGCCCCCCGGTGGCTGGTCCCAGTGTAGCTCATAAACCCTGAGTCTCGATCACCCCCCCGGTGGCTGGTCCCAGTGTAGCTCATAAACCCTGAGTCTCGATCGCCCCCCCGGTGGCTGGTCCCAGTATAGCTCAGAAACCCTGAGTCTCGATCGCCCCCCCGGTGGCTGGTCCCAGTATAGCTCAGAAACCCTGAGTCTCGATCGCCCCCCCGGTGGCTGGTCCCAGTATAGCTCATAAACCATGAGTCTTGATCGCCCCCCCGGTGGCTGGTCCCAGTATAGCTCCTAAACCCTGAGTCTCGATGGCCCCCCGGTGGCTGGTCCCAGTATAACTCATAAATCCTGAGTCTCGATCGCCCCCCGGTGGCTGGTCCCAGTATAGCTCATAAACCCTGAGTCTCGATCGCCCCCCGGTGGCTGGTCCCAGTATAGCTCATAAACCCCGCCCTCTCCATGTAGTCTAATGCAGTGGTTCTCAAAGTGGGGTCCGCAACCCGTTGCCAGGGGGTCCGTGAAATAATTTTAGAACCCTATGAACGGAATCGCGGAATCCAGTCAGACCTTCGGGGAAACTCTTGGCAGAGCGCTCCTGCTCTCTCTTTCTCTCCCCCCACAAACATGCGCGCATATCCAGAGAGAAGAGTGAATCCGCGAATATACAGTAGCCTAGTTGTAAAATCAAAGTTAAGAGGCTAGGTTTAAATTTTTCTGTTCTTTTTTTTTATCCGTCAGTTTATTTAAACTGTTTTAAATTAATATTGTTTAAGACGTTTAGTAGCTTGCCAATGTCATTTGTAATGGAAGCCCGTTTCCGCCACTGAATACAAAAAGAAAAGAGAAGGTAATTGTGACTTTAAAGTCAGAATTTGGAGATTAAAAAGTCACAATTAGCCTACCTTTTTTATAGTTTTATATGGCGGACACGGGCTTTCATTCTCTTTAGGCGGCAAAGGCCTACAGTACATGAGTAAAAATGAATGAGCCTTTTGCCTTTACACAAGAGCGTCATCTCCAGAGCTGCTATGAGTCACTTTGAGAATGTTTCAGCATTTAATTTGATACAAAAATATGGGCGATTCTAAGGTCAGTGGATATTCGTGGCTTTAGCCCAAACTAAAATTGGGTATTTTTATTTAAATTAATGAATTGATTATAAAAACGATTTAAGGGAATAAAGAAAAAGATTACAGTTGTCAAATATTAAATCTTTATCTACTTACATTTTACCAGGCGTTCGTTCACTGTTAACATCCTTCTGTGAACGGTAAGCCCCGCATTCTTTAATCATTTTGACATTGATGAGCTAGACCGCTGAACTTTTAGTCATCCAACAAACAGAGCGGTGCGTAATGGAGTGCATCAGAGCAGCATCAAGAATATCAAATACATTGCAGTGAATCTCTTATTTGCATCTTAAGGTTATTGCCAATAATAATGACAGGTTTGCGAAAAGTGTAGAACTCGGTGAGCTCGCGCAAAACACATCTTCAGCACGCGACTCGTTTAAACGCCTCTGATTGGCCGATGCGTTCAACAGACATGTCTGTGATTGGCTACAATGCTCAACGCTGCAAAAGCACGTTGTAAGTACCTTTAATGCAAAGGGAAAAATATAATATGCACTTTTCATGATTAGGTAATCACGGCAGCTGTAATCTTATTCACATTTGTTTTTCTGATTAATTGTTTTGCTCTATGAGAAAGACAAGGTAGCAAAATATTCGGGGCTTTACTAAAAACATTCCGCCCCTGGGCCTACATAAATAATAACAATACAAAACTTTTATTTACTACAACCCGCCAAAATAAAAGTTTGGTTCAAGTCAAGTCAAGTCAAATATATTTATATAGCGCTTTTCACAATACAGATTGTATCAAAGCTGCTTCACAGTATCAATCAAAACAACTTAACAATGTTTGTTTATTACTGGAAAAAAGACATCCAAGTTTGGTAGAGCTGATCAATGGTATGATTGGTTAATTAATTTGAATATCCCCAATTATTAATTATTAATTATTAACTTAATTACTAGGATGTGTTCTGCAAGTGTTAATTCTGTTATGATTTGTTGATTGTTCTGCCATTGATATAAGGTGCAATGAATTCATTATTTTAAAGTTGATGCACGTAAAGTAACATTACATAATTTAAATGTTATTTTAAATGGTTCACCCAAACAAAAAAATGAAAAGTGTGTCATTTGCTCACCCTCAAGTTGTTCCAAACCTGAATGAGTTTCTTTCTCCTGCTGAACACAAAAGAAGATATTTTGAAGAATGTGGGTAACCAAACAGTTTCTGGTACTTTTAAAAAAAACAACATATGGAAGTCAATGGGGTCCATCAACTGTTTGGTTACCGACATTCTTCAAAATATCTTCTTTTGTCTTCAGCAGAAGAAAGAAACTCATTCAGGTTTGGAAAAACTTGAGGGTGAGTAAATGATGACAGAATTTTCATTTTGGGTGAACTATTATTTTAATGTAAAATGTTAATGTTTCAATTTTAATCTAGGGAATTTTAATGTTTGATTTTTTAATGTTATCAGAACAAGCCTGTGCTTGCTGTCTTGCTGTTGATTTTATGAAAGCTTTTAAGATAAATTACTTAGTGTAAATGCTATTGAGTCCAAGTGAAATTTGAATAAAAGACCCACTGTTCACAAGTATATAAGTGGTATTAACATGATTTAAACTGACATGTGTTTCTGTTCTATAAAACAGGTCTTAAGTTTTTAGGGTGAAAAAGATTGCAATTTAATTAATTCCAATGGCATTTAAGAGTACAAATAGTTTTAACCTTATTAATCACAGACAGTTATTGTTATGAGGGGGTCCTTGGAATTTTTTCCAAGGGGTCCCTGGTCTCAAAAAGTTTGAAAATCCCTGGTCTAATGGGACGTGAGGGAAACTAAACAATCAAATTACACTTCAAATACATTTTTAACAGACAGCAGACAAACGGCTAGTAGTGACATCAGTGGAAATCCACCTGTCACTCAAGTGACCACGCCCCTAATTATGCAGAACTTATGAAAAAAAAATCTGCTGTAAAGTTGGGCATTTTAACATGGGGGTCTATGGGACTCGCTTTTGGAGCCTTTAGTGGCCAGTCGATGAACTGCAGTTTAAGTCTATTCCGTGTTGGTTTCAAGAGAGAGACAATAAAAGAACAGGCAGTGGGAGGACCACTAGGAGGTAAACAGGCTTGTGCACCCCTGAATCGACTCCCGATCAGCATTCTCCTGAAAGCAGGAGCAGTCGTGACCGCGCGTTGGCCACATGATTGAGCTCGCCGGAATGTGAATGGAGTTTACCTTAGCCACTGCTGACTCCAGAGGAGCAGATGCGGGCGAGTTTAGACGAACAACGTGAGCGTGCACCGCCTGGTGGTTGATGTATGCCACCGCTGCAGTGTTGTCCATACCGAACAGCATGAGCCTCAAGGGCCAGCAGCACTGCCAGAATGCCAGTCGAGGTCTCTTCCAGAAGCCCGAAGTTGCACACAGCGCCCCAGCCTGTTCTGGAGCATCTGCTGTAATGACAACATGCCTGGGCACTTGTTTTAAGGGCATAGAAAGGCCAGGTTTGAATGTTGAAAGTCCCGCACAGAATAGTGTGATGGTCACGGAGTGAGCCGCGGCGCCATGCCCATCCCGGGACTGAGCCGTGGAGCCAGTGCTGGAGCGGTCTCATATGCATTACTGCTACACAATTAATCACAATGAAACCGCACGCACCGTGCTTTATAAATAAAGGTGACCTGACTTGACTCGACTTGTTTGAAAACTTATTTTATACAATAAAGTGTCGTTTGCACCATTAAAAGGTGTACTTTGTCTGAAAAGGGTTAAACTCCCCTAATGCACTTGGAGTGGCACTTATAAGCGGATGATGACTCGGCATATTAAACGGTGGAACTTTTCCAGATGCGTTCCTGATGTCCAAAAACATGCAATGCTTTCAAAAACCCTTTTCCCTCAGAAACCTGGATGTGTTTCTTCTGTCTGTCCCTGACCTCCTGTTGCCGGAGTTTGGATTGAAACGCAGCCACAACGTTCGGCCTCATAAATGCACAATTTATCTCCGACACTGAAGCGAGACTTAGTGTTATATACGAGGGCCTTAAAAGAAGAGCACTTAATATGAGGGATAATGCTCAGCCAATATCTTAATAACACTCTGTCTAAATTAGAGTAATAGTACACACACACACACACACACACACTCTCTCTTGTTGGACACTGTGTGCGTTTTAATGACGAGTAGAATTTAGTGAAGTTGAGTTAAAGACTTTATTGTCATTGTACTGCTGTGCAAAACAATTAAATGTGTCGTTATCCCATGTTCTCATACATTTACATAAAACAACAAAAGAATATAGTGAAACAAGGGCTCTGTTATAAACCCTAGTGAGCTGCCTGCATAGGCAGCGATTATAATGCACAACATTTTACCAAATATATTTGACGTCAGCTTTATTTCAATTACTGAAATGTTTCAATAGTTTTATTAGCCGTGCAGCTCTAGGGTTTGAGACAGAGCCATAGAAACACTGCAAAAAATGCTTTTCTTACTTAGTATTTTTGTCTTGTTTCCAGTCCAAATATCTAAACATTCTTTAATCAAGATGCATTTACTAAAGTAGTAAAATGCCATAATATATTATGTCTTGGTATCTGGGGAAATAAATAAAAATTAAGAGAGTTGTTGCTTAAAACAATCAAAATGATCTGCCAATGGGGTCAGAAAAGAAATCTTAATTCAAACAGAAATAGCAAATCATTTTGATTGTTTTAAGCAAAAACTCGCTTCACTTTTATTTATTTCCCCAGAAAACAAGACATAATATATTATGGCATTTTACTACTTTAGTAAATGCATTTTGATTTAAGAATTTTTAGATATTTGGACTGTAAACGAGACAAAAATACTGAGTGAGAAAACCACTTGCAGTGAATAGAGATGCGTGGTCATGTATATTTGTCTGGTGTTGATGATTATGATTATGATCAAACCTTTTCCGTCTCGTTGTGTCTCCAGCTGGTGTTGTTCTCAGGGAAGCTGAACACTATAGCCAGTATTGTCAGCATTTTCTTCCTGCTTGTCTACGCGACTGTGGATCTGGCCTGTCTGGCACTGGAATGGGCGTCCGCCCCAAACTTCAGGTGATGCAGCCGTTTTATTCATCAAACAGTGTCACGCTCACTAAAGCCTGCCAGATCCTGTAACGACAAAGCCAGACCGGCTTTTCTGTGCGAGTGTGTGAGTGAGTGAGTGTGAGTGAGTGAGTGTGAGTGAGTGTGAGTGAGTGTGAGTGAGTGTGAGTGAGTGAGTGTGTGTGACTCAGTGAGAGTGAGTGAGTGTGACTCAGTGAGTGAGTGTGAGAGTGAGTGTGAGAGTGAGTGTGAGAGTGAGTGTGAGAGTGAGTGTGAGAGTGAGTGTGAGAGTGAGTGTGAGTGTGAGTGTGAGTGTGAGTGTGAGAGTGAGAGTGAGTGTGAGTGTGAGACTCAGAGAGTGAGTGAGTGAGTGAGTGTGAGAGTGAGTGAGTGTGAGAGTGAGTGTGAGTGTGAGTGTGAGTGTGAGTGTGAGTGTGAGTGTGAGAGTGAGTGTGTGAGTGAGTGTGTGAGTGTGTGTGAGTGTGTGTGTGTGTGTGTGACTCAGAGAGTGAGTGTGTGAGTGAGTGTGAGAGTGAGTGAGTGTGTGAGTGAGTGTGAGTGTGAGAGTGAGTGTGAGAGTGAGAGTGAGAGTGAGAGTGAGTGTGTGAGTGAGTGTGAGAGAGTGAGTGTGAGAGAGTGAGTGTGAGAGAGTGAGTGTGATGAGTGTGAGAGTGAGTGTGAGTGTGAGAGTGAGTGTGAGAGTGAGTGTGACAGTGAGTGTGAGAGTGAGTGTGAGAGTGAGTGTGAGAGTGAGTGTGAGTGTGAGTGTGAGAATGAGTGTGAGAGCGAGAGTGAGTGTGAGAGTGAGAGTGAGTGTGAGAGCGAGTGTGAGAGTGAGTGTGAGAGTGAGAGTGAGAGTGAGTGTGAGTGTGTGAGAGAGTGAGTGTGAGAGAGTGAGTGTGAGAGAGTGAGTGTGAGTGTGAGTGTGAGAGTGAGTGTGAGAGCGAGTGTGAGAGTGAGTGTGAGAGTGAGAGTGAGTGTGAGTGAGTGTGAGAGAGTGAGTGTGAGAGAGTGAGTGTGAGAGAGTGAGTGTGAGTGTGAGTGTGAGAGTGAGTGTGAGAGCGAGTGTGAGAGTGAGTGTGAGTGTGAGTGTGAGTGTGAGAGCGAGTGTGAGAGTGAGAGTGAGAGTGAGTGTGAGTGTGTGAGAGAGTGAGTGTGAGAGTGAGTGTGAGAGTGAGTGTGAGAGTGAGTGTGAGTGTGAGTGTGAGTGTGAGAGCGAGTGTGAGAGTGAGTGTGAGAGTGAGAGTGAGAGTGAGTGTGAGTGTGTGAGAGAGTGAGTGAGAGAGTGTGTGAGTGTGTGACTCAGTGTGTGAGTGTGTGAGTGAGTGTGTGAGTGTGTGAGTGTGTGAGTGAGTTTGTGAGGGAGTGAGTGTGTGAGTGAGTGTGTGAGTGAGTGTGAGTGTGTGTATGAGTGAGTGAGTGTGAGTGTGAGTGAGTGTGTGTGTGTGAGTGTGTGTGTGAGTGTGTGTGTGAGTGAGAGTGTGAGTGAGTGTGTGAGTCAGTGAGTGAGACTCAGTGAATCAGTGTGTGTGTGTGTGTGTGTGAGAGAGTGAGTGTGTGTTTGGCACTAAGTATATTTGTAAGATCAGTTACAGTTCCTTTTGATTTATTAATCCAAAATATGTCAGATTCTTGTTATACTGTAAATTCTATTTGAATGCTTTGCATTCTGAGATTCTGTCTACTCAATGAAACTCTCTATTGTAGTCAAATACAGATGTGCTTTCTGTCCGTGTCTTGATCAATATTGACGATTGACTCTGGGTCAGAGGTCAAGGTTAAACGTTAAGCTCTCCACGGCTGATTGGCTGAGAGTGTTGAGGGGGCAGGGCTTCTCTGCGGCTAAGTGTGTTCTGTTTGCTGTCGATTGTTTGTCAGTGTTGTTTGTTATGTCTGCAGAGGCACGTTAGATTAAAAGCCATGTAGTGTTCAAATCCCCAGAGAGAGGGCCGTGATTAGCATAGTTAATTTAGCCGAACCACTCCAAAGTTTATTGTCAACATGGGAGAGAGCTCTGTGTGTGTGTGTGTGTGTGTGTGTGTGTGTGTGTGTCTGTGTGTTTTGGATCTGGGCTGCTGCAGTCACAGGAAAATCAGACAAAAGAGGTGTGTGTGTGTTCGACTTTATGCTCGTTTAGCAGCTTCTGTATTCACTGAACTGTAGGACGTTATATGCATGCGGGCGTAAATAAATGTAAAGATTCATGATAAGGATGAAAAGTGCAGTTCTGTGAGAAACAGTTAACAGCTGGTTCTGTGAATGTGTGTTTAGTCTGGGTTTCATCTGATCCTGATTTCTCTCTGCTAAGATCATCAGTTGGTCATTAATGAAATCTGGCCACTAAAAATGTTTTGTTTTAATGTTACGTTTATGGTTTAGAAAGCATTTAGTAATATTAGTTTATGTTAATCTAAACATTTACTAAAGCATTTTCAAGGTCGTGTTGTGTTTGCTGACTTGAATTAAATTATTTTATTAAATAAAGTTATGTTTCAGTTACACAAAATATTTCTGTATATTTTATAGAGTAATTTAATATTTAGAAATAGTTTTTTTTAGACTCGAATTAAATAAGTTCACTTAAATTCATAAATATTGTTTTTTAAACTTGGTTTAAATTAGTTTTTATGTTACATTAAGTGGTGAGAAAATCCTAAATTGCTGATTCTACATTTGTAGACAATGTAATATTTTTAGGAAAAACTTTATCACAGTAAAATCTAACTGAAAATTACTAAATGTTCACTAAAATATTCATTGCACTTTATGGAAAAAAAGTTATGCGAATAACTGAACCAAATTTATTTTGTGTTTTATGCCGGATTATATGCTAGAGATTTTATGTTTTTTATTTTAATAAATTTATTAAAGTTGTTTTATTTACGCTGCTAAATGTTTTTTTTTTTTTTTGCTTAGTATTTTTGTCTTGTTTTCCAATAAAAATCACAAAAGTCTTAAATCAAAAATACATTTACTTGAGAAGCGAAAAGACTTAAGATATTAATTCTTGTTTACTGAATAAAGCATTAAAATTAAGTGAGTTTGTACTTAAAACAAGAAAACAATCTGCCAATGCAGTCAGAAAAAGAAATTTAATTCAAAAGAAAAACAGCATAGTTTTTATGACCCCATTGGAGGAAAAATTCTTGTTTTAATCATGAACTCACTTGATTTTATATACATTTTCCTCAATTTATTTAACTTGATTTGTCGGGTTTTATAGTGAAATATTTTGCACAGCTGCACTGGTCGATCTCTACAGAAACTCTAAATACACAAATAACACAAAATATCTAGTTGACTTGTTCCTAAGTGTTTCACAGATGCAGTGGTGTGTGTGTGTGTGTGTGTGTGTGTGTGTGTGTGTGTGTGTGTGTGTGTGTGTGTGTGTGTGTGTGTGTGTGTGTTCGATCCTCAGGTGTGATAAGCACCTGTTGTTTTCTTCTGTGTGTGTGAAGACTGTTGTAACTATGATCCGCACATCTGGACAGAGATTATTGTGAATTTGTACAGTTTTAATGTTTCTGAAAGAGTCTCTTCTGCTCACCAAAGCTGCATTTATTTGATTGAAAATACAGTAAAACAGTGAAATATTATTATAATGTAAATCATCTGTTTTCTATGTGAATATATAGTAAAGTGTAATTTATTCCTGTGATCAAAGCTGAATTTTCAGCATCATTACTCCAGTCACATGATCCTTCAGAAATCACTATAATATGATGATTTGATGCTCAAGAAACATTTATGATTATTATTAGTGTTGAAAACAGTTCATATTTCAGTAGAAACTGTGATATATTCTATTTTCAGGATTCTTTGATGAATAAAAAGTTCAAAAGAACAGCATTTATTTGAATAAGAATATTTTGTAACATTATAAATATCTTTGCTGTCACTTTTGTTCAATTGAATGCGTCCTTGATTAATAAAAGTATGACATCTTTCCAAAATTTCAGTGGTAGTGTATACAGGCAACCTGATGGGGAAAGTTAGTGAATGTTAGGAGTTTGGTGTGTGATGGAGCTCCAGGTCTGTTGAATTAAACATCACGATGTTCATTGGTTGATTGAAATGAGGAAAGCAATTAAACTGATTAATGGCCCTTCAATTAATAATACTGTCCCTATAATCAGATGCTGACTGAAACACGTGTGTGTGTGTGTGTGTACTTCAGAGAGTGTGAGTATGTGAGAGAGTGTGTGTGTGTGGGTTTGTGAGTGAGTTGAGTGTGTGTTTGTGTGTGTGTGTGTGTTTGAGTTGAGTTGAGTAAGTGTGTGAGTGAGTGAGTACGTGTGAAAGTGTGTGTGTGTCTGTAAGTGTATGTGTGTGTGTCGCACGGATCATTTTGGCAGCGGGAAGTTTTCTTTTTGCTGACATGAGCAGGGTGACATCACTGAGTGCAGATCCGCTGGCTTTTAACATAATTACTGCTCAGAGCGACACTGGAGGACGAGATAGAGAGAGAGAGAGACACAGCGAGAGAGAGAGAGACACAGCTAGAGAGAGAGAGAGAGAGAGAGAGAGAGAGAGAGAGAGAGAGAGAGAGAGAGAGAGAGACACAGCGAGAGAGAGAGAGAGACACAGTGAGAGAGAGAGAGAGACACAGCGAGAGAGAGAGAGAGACACAGCGAGAGAGAGAGAGAGAGAGAGAGAGAGAGACACAGCGAGAGAGAGAGACCGCGCGCGCGAGAGAGAGAGAGAGACCGCGTGCGCGAGAGAGACCGCGCGCGAGAGAGAGAGAGAGAGAGACCGCGCGAGAGAGAGAGAGAGAGAGAGAGAGAGACCGCGCGAGAGAGAGAGAGAGAGAGAGACCGCGCGCGAGAGAGAGAGAGAGAGAGAGAGACCGCGCGAGAGAGAGAGAGACCGCGTGAGAGAGAGAGAGATAAATATTGTGCTGATTAATTACACTAAAGGAAGCATGTTAAGTTGAATAATAGAGGACCCAACACTGAGCCCTGAGGAACACCACAGGATATGAAGCTTTCCTGTAGCTCAAACAGTAGAGCGATGGCGATTGCAACGTCAAGGTCATTGGTTCGATTCCCAGGGAAAGCAAGAAGAATGTAAATGTGTACCTTGAAATGCAACGTAAGTCGCTTTGGATAAAAGCATCTGATAAATGGACATACAAATAAACACACAAATAAATGCATAAATGTAAATATGATGTAACGCATGGAGGATTCCCTGCTCCTGCGAGAGAGAGAGAGACCGCGCGCGCGAGAGAGAGAGAGACCGCGCGCGCGAGAGAGAGAGAGACCGCGCGAGAGAGAGAGAGAGAGAGAGACCGCGCGAGAGAGAGAGAGAGAGAGAGAGAGAGAGAGAGAGAGAGACCGCGCGAGAGAGAGAGAGAGAGAGACCGCGCGAGAGAGAGAGAGAGAGAGAGACCGCGCGAGAGAGAGAGAGAGAGAGAGAGAGAGAGAGAGAGAGACCGCGCGAGAGAGAGAGAGAGAGACCGCGCGAGAGAGAGAGAGAGAGAGACCGCGAGAGAGAGAGAGAGAGAGAGAGAGAGAGAGAGAGAGAGAGAGAGACCGAGACCGAGACCGAGAGAGAGAGAGAGAGAGAGAGACCGCGCGAGAGAGAGACCGCGCGCGAGAGAGGGAGAGAGACCGCGCGAGAGAGAGAGACCGCGCGAGAGAGAGAGAGAGACCGCGCGCGAGAGAGAGAGACCGCGCGCGCGAGAGAGAGAGAAACCGCGCGCGAGAGAGAGAGAGAGACAGAGCGAGAGAGAGAGAGACAGAAAGAAAGAGAGAGAGAGACCGCGCGAGAGAGAGAGAGACCGCGCGCGAGAGAGAGAGAGACCGCGCGCGAGAGAGAGACCGCGCGCGAGAGAGAGAGAGAGAGAGAGAGAGAGAGAGAGAGAGAGAGAGAGAGAGAGAGAGAGAGAGAGAGAGAGAGAGAGAGAGAGAGACAGACCGCGCGCGAGAGAGAGAGGCCGCGCGCGCGAGAGAGAGAGACCGCGCGAGAGAGAGAGAGAGAGACAGAGCGAGAGAGAGAGAGACAGAAAGAAAGAGAGAGATACTGAAGTGAAAGAGGAGAAAGAAAAACAGGCCAGTGAAGTGGCAGATAAATGAAAAGAAAAGAGGAATTGAAAGGGGGAGTGTGAAAGAGACTGAGGGGAAAACTGGTGTGTGTGTGAGAAAAACACAATTAAAATAGTCAAGTCTAGATGTAAGGAAAGCATGAGCTAGTTTCTCAGTGTCAGAAGGAGAGCACGTCACACACGCTGAGGTGTTTCTGAGGTGATCATATACGGTTTTAGTGACATTGCTAATGTTTTGTAAAACTGAGTTCATTGTCAACCATGATTCCTAAGTTCCTGACCTGATTACTGGCTCTCAGTGATATAGAGTCAAGATGTGGAGCAAATCATTAGATGTTCTCTGTGCACCATTACCGATAAAAAGTACCTCCGTCTTATCTTTATTTACCTGTAGAAAGTTCTGTGGAAACTGAAATGTGTGCATCTGGTGTTATTTATCAGGTGCATGTCATATTTATACTGGTAAAAGGAAATATTGTGCTGATTAATTACACTAAAGGAAGCATGTTAAGTTGAATAATAGAGGACCCAACACTGAGCCCTGAGGAACACCACAGGATATGAAGCTTTCCTGTAGCTCAAACAGTAGAGCGATGGCGATTGCAACGTCAAGGTCATTGGTTCGATTCCCAGGGAAAGCAAGAATGTAAATGTGTACCTTGAAATGCAACGTAAGTCGCTTTGGATAAAAGCATCTGATAAATGGACATACAAATAAACACACAAATAAATGCATAAATGTAAATATGATGTAACGCATGGAGGATTCCCTGCTCCTGAAGTGGTCTAAGACAGGACCTGATACACGACCCGGTTCTGCAGTCCGTCAAGCAGAATCTCATGATCAAAGAATAAAAAAATAGTCTTCATTTTCTTTATACAAAAACTATAATTATGTA
>JAPDVR010000009.1:51382455-51387455 GCA_026230005.1 Gila orcuttii | reverse complement strand
TTTTATTTCAGCTCTATATCAGTTTAGTTTCAGGAGATGGTAACCCTGTAAACCAGATTGGTGTGTGTGTGTGTGTACAGGTGCGTAAATACCTGCTGATGCTGGATGTGCGTAAAGATCACGTGAAGTTCTGGAGGCCTCAGGTGCTGCTGATGCTGTCCAACCCCAGGTCCAGTGTGGGACTGATCACGTTCATCAACGACATCAAGAAGAGCGGCCTGTATGTGCTGGGACACGTGCAGCTCGGAGACCTGGGTCAGTCAATATGCCAAGTCCAGTCAGCTTTATTTATACAGCGCTTTTTACAGTACAGAGTGTTTCAAAGCAGCTTTACAGAGATAACAGGAAAATAATGCAACAAAGTTTGTGTCTAGAAGAAAATAGCGTCACAGTCCAGATTAAGTAAGCTCAGTGATGCTTCATTTTTGTTGTAAAAAAGTTATTAATTTAGTTCATTTATATATATATATATATATATATATAGCCGCTCTGGAGAAAACAGTGATGTCATCGTCCAGCTCAGTTCAGTTCTCATTAAATGCTGTCAATGCAGGAGATCAATAATACTGTTGAATATTAAATTAAATGTCTCCACCTAAGCAAGACAAAAGCCAAAGGCGACAGTGACAGGAACCGAAACTCCATCAGTGACAGAATGGAGAAAAAACCCTTGTGAGAACCCAGTCTCAGTCAGGGGGCCAGTCCTCCTCTGGCCAACGAACCAACAGTGTATGATAATGATTCAGGAGCATTACAGGTCAGAGGTCAGATTGGATCAGAACTTTCAGAATATTATCCAGTTCATCTGGTTGGAGATCGGAGTCACGCCGATTTGGAGACGAGTTTGTTGAGGATCAGTTTGTCGTGATCTGGATACGGCCCGGATCCGGCTGACTACATCATGAGTTGTGGTCGTGTCCAGGCGCAGGTCCTCCATCTGATCTGGATATGGCCCGGATCCGGCTGATTACAGTAAACCTCGGAATGAACAGAAAGACTAATATTAGCGTAGATGCCATTTTTCTTATGATGTAGCGAGTACATCAGGTGTTATAGGAAGTGTTCCCGGGTTCCGGCTGACCTAATCTATGCAGCCTAATAATCATTTAACTGATTTGAATATTTGGAATGTATAATGATCTATGTGTATGCTAGGTTAAAGTGATGTGTTTTTAGTCTAGTTTTAAACTGACAAGAGTGTGTCTGCTTCCCGGACAATGTTGGGAAGACTGTTCCAGAGTTTAGGTGCTAGGTTTAGGTGTTATTTTCCAGAGTTTATGTGTGAGCTGTATGAACGATGACCTATGGTGACTGACAGCATGAAACATAAATATTAAGCTGAAAATAACCTTTAATAATCTGCATGGAAGCAGTGACTCTCTCTCTCTCTCTCTCCAGACGTCCTCCCGTCGGATCCGCTGCAGTCTCAGTATGACTCCTGGTTGTCTCTGGTGGATCATCTGAATATTAAAGCGTTTGTGAATCTCACGCTGGCAGACTCTATCAGACACGGAGTTCAACACATGCTGTTCATCTCAGGCCTCGGTGAGCGACACGCACACACACACACACATCAACACACACCAGAACCAGATTGCACACGCTGAGTTATCTTATATCACGGTAACAGCAGATATCACACTGGAGAAGTTTAGGGAAGATGTGTTTTATATAAAATGATAAAATATAATATAATATATACATTTGTTATACTTTTGTTTAAAAAAACAAACAAACAAACATATACAGGTCCTTCTCAAAAAATTAGCATATTGTGATAAAGTTAATTATTTTCCATAATGTAATGATAAAAATTAAACTTTCATATATTTTAGATTCATTGCACACCAACTGAAATATTTCAGGTCTTTTATTGTTTTAATATTGATGATTCTGGCATACAGCTCATGAAAACCCCAAATTCCTGTCTCAAAAAAATAGCATATTTCATCCGACCAATAAAATAAGTGTTTTTAATACAAAAAAAGTCAACCTTCAAATAATTATGTTCAGTTATGCACTCAATACTTGGTCGGGAATCCTTTTGCAGAAATGACTGCTTCAATGCGGCGTGGCATTGAGGCAATCAGCCTGTGGCACTGCTGAGGTGTTATGGAGGCCCAGGATGCTTCGATAGCGGCCTTAAGCTCATCCAGAGTGTTGGGTCTTGCGTCTCTCAACTTTCTCTTCACAATATCCCACAGATTCTCTATGGGGTTCAGGTCAGGAGAGTTGGCAGGCCAATTGAGCACAGTAATACCATGGTCAGTAAACCATTTACCAGTGGTTTTGGCACTGTGAGCAGGTTCCAGGTCGTGCTGAAAAATGAAATCTTCATCTCCATAAAGCTTTTCAGCAGATGGAAGCATGAAGTGCTCCAAAATCTCCTGATAGCTAGCTGCATTGACCACAGTGGACCAACACCAGCAGCTGACATGGCACCCCAGACCATCACTGACTGTGGGTACTTGACACTGAACATCAGGCATTTTGGCATTTCCTTCTCCCCAGTCTTCCTCCAGACTCTGGCACCTTGATTTCCGAATGACATGCAAAATTTGCTTTCATCCGAAAAAAGTACTTTGGACCACTGAGCAACAGTCCAGTGCTGCTTCTCTGTAGCCCAGGTCAGGCGCTTCTGCCGCTGTTTCTGGTTCAAAAGTGGCTTGACCTGGGGAATGCGGCACCTGTAGCCCATTTCCTGCACACGCCTGTGCACGGTGGCTCTGGATGTTTCTACTCCAGACTCAGTCCACTGCTTCCGCAGGTCCCCAAGGTCTGGAATCGGTCCTTCTCCACAATCTTCCTCAGGGTCCGGTCACCTCTTCTCGTTGTGCAGCGTTTTTTGCCACACTTTTTCCTTCCCACAGACTTCCCACTGAGGTGCCTTGATACAGCACTCTGGGAACAGCCTATTTGTTCAGAAATTTATTTCTGTGTCTTACCCTCTTGCTTGAGGCTGTCAATGATGGCCTTCTGGACAGCAGTCAGGTCGGCAGTCTTACCCATGATTGCGGTTTTGAGTAATGAAACGGGCTGGGAGTTTTTAAAAGCCTCAGGAATCTTTTGCAGGTGTTTAGAGTTAATTAGTTGATTCAGATGATTAGGTTAATAGCTCGTTTAGAGACCCTTTTCATGATATGCTAATTTTTTGAGACAGGAATTTGGGGTTTTCATGAGCTGTATGCCAAAATCATCAGTATTAAAACAATAAAAGACCTGAAATATTTCAGTTGGTGTGCAATGAATCTAAAATATATGAAAGTTTAATTTTTATCATTACATTATGGAAAATAATGAACTTTATCACAATACGCTAATTTTTTGAGAAGGACCTGTATACAGTACATTACTGCTGTCAAATCGATTAATCGCACCTACCAAAAAGTTTGAAAAAAAGACAAATGTGTGTGTGTATTTATGTGTGTATATATATATAAATATAAATATATATATATATATATATATATATATATATATATATATATATATACACAAACACACACACACATATATTGACAAACTTTTATGTAAGATGCGATTAATTGCTTTGACAGCACTAATATATATATATATATATATATATATATATATATATATATACATACACATAGATATTTGTCATTTTTTATTAGTTTATTCATTTATTTATGTATTTGTATTTATTTTGTCCTGCACAGGTGGTATGAGACCCAACACTGTGGTTCTGGGTTTCTATGACGACACTCTTCCTCAGGACCGACTCCTGGACTCCACCCTGTCTCTGAGTAACGACAGTTCCTCTCAGCTCGACGACCCAGAAGACCAGAACGACCCGCCCTTCCACTTCCCTCCCGTACGAGGGGGCGTGGCCGTGGGTGGGGCCTCGGGTGGGGGCGGGGCTTGGGCCGGGAAATCTCTAGGGCCTCAGGAGTACGTGTGCATAATCGCAGACGCAGTTAAGATGCTAAAAAATATTGCGTTAGCTCGATATTTCGATCAGTTCGATCGGACTCACGCTCTCCAAGGGCCCGTGTTCGTCGACGTTTGGCCCGTTAACCTCCTTCGACCCGACAGCGCAGCGTACGTCGACACGTGTTCGCTATTCCTGCTTCAGCTCGCATGCATTCTCAACATGACGAGGGCGTGGCAGAAAGCTAGGCTCCGCCTCTTTCTGTGCGTGGAGGCGGGGCGAAGCCTCAAGGGAACGGAGCAGAAACTCGGACACCTTCTGAAGGACCTTCGGATGAAGGCTGATATCTGTACGGTTCCCTGGGATTCCCAGGTCGCGCTTCACTGGCAGCGCCAGACGAGATCGGAAAAGACGGAAAAGGAAGAGCCGGAAGGCGACAACTTCTTCACGAATAGTTTCCAGAGCAACACCTCGCGAGTATCGGACGAGTATTTACAAGCTGTAAACAAGCTCATCCTGGATCAGCAGCTCCGCCCACCCGCCGTGCGCTTCCTGTATTTGCCCCGCCCACCCGCGGATACCAGTCGTTACCATGACTACCTGCGTCAGCTAGAGCTGCTTACGCGCGACCTGGGTCCGACCCTGCTTATACACGGGGTCACGCCGGTCATCACCACTGACCTTTGACTCTGGTACGATATCGGATTCCTGATGGTTCCGAAGATAATCCTGACGATAAAACGTAAAAACACTTATTTTCTTTTTTCTTGATTGTTTTGAGCACTTCATATGTTTTACTTCGGAATAATGAGAAGATTCACACAAAGGCGCTACGGATCATGAGAAAGATGTTTGCCTGATTTAACCCTTTACCTTTGCACTACTTCTGTTCCTTCTCTTTATCTTTCCTCGATTGTAAGTGGAGTTCCTGGAATTCCAGAATTTTGCTGCTTTGAGTTCAGAACTCGTGTCATTCCGGTGCTATTCCTACATATTTTTCCTGACTGGAATGATTAAGGAAGTGTTTAGCTACTCCAACAATATTTTTAGTTTTCCCGCCAAAACGACAAAGGTTGATGTAACAAGTGGAAATCATGGAATTCCAGAA
>JAPDVR010000009.1:51362455-51369955 GCA_026230005.1 Gila orcuttii | reverse complement strand
ATTACGTGTGGAAGCTTTTTGTCCAATAATTAGAATCTCTGTTTTTTCTGAATTTAGTAGTAGGAAATTACTAGTCATCCAATTTCTCATATCAACTATGCATTCCGATAATTTTGTGAATTGGTGAGGTTCATTAGGTTTGGAAGAAATATAGAGCTGAGTATCATCAGCATAATTCCATGTTTCCTAATGATATCTCCTAAAGGTAGCATATAGAGAGTAAAAAGCAGCGGTCCGAGAACTGAGCCTTGTGGTACGCCATACTGAACTTGTGATCGATAAGACATCTCTTCATTTACTGCTACAAACTGATAGCGCTCAGATAAATATGATTTAAACCATGCTAATGCAATTCCACTAATGCCAACATAGTTTTCTAGTCTATCTAAGAGAATGTTGTGGTCAATGGTGTCAAATGCAGCACTAAGATCGAGTAACACTAATAGAGAGATACAACCACGATCGGATGATAAGAGCAAATCATTTGTGACTCTAATGAGAGCAGTCTCAGTGCTATGGTGCGGTCTAAATCCTGACTGGAAATCCTCGCAGATATAATTTCTTTCAAGAAAGGAACATATCTGTGAGGATACTGCTTTTTCTAATATCTTTGATAGAAAAGGTAGATTTGAGATTGGCCTGTAACTGACTAATTCTGTAGGATCAAGTTGCGTTTTTTTAACAAGCGGTTTAATCATAGCCAGCTTAAAGGTTTTTGTTACGTATCCTAGAGACAAAGACGAATTAATGATGTTAAGAAGAGGATCTATGACTTCTGGAAGCATCTCTTTCAATAGTTTAGTCGGTATAGGGTCTAACATACATGTTGTCGATTTAGATGATTTAACGAGTTTGCAAAATTCTTCCTCTCCTATAGCAACAAATGAATCAAATTTTTCCTCAGGGAGACTACACTGCACTGTCTGATGCGATACTGTAGTAGATGGTTGCATAGTTATAATTTTGTCCCTAATATTATCAATCTTATAAGTGAAGTAGTTCATAAAGTCATTACTGCTGTGTTTCTTGGAAACTTCTGGGCTTGAAGCTTTCTTTTTCGTTAGTGTAGCCACTTTTTCAAATAAATACCTAGGATTATGTTTATTTTCTTCTAATAGGGTTGAAAAATAAGCAGATCTAGCAGCTTTTAAAGCCTCTCTGTAAGCAATCGAGCTCTCCTTCCATGCAATCCGAAATACCTCTAGTTTTGTTTTCTTCCAGTTGCACTCCATTTTTCTGGCTGCTCTCTTAAGGGCCCGGGTGTGCTCGTTGTACCACGGCGTTGGACTATTTTCTTTAATCTTCTTTAAGCGCAACGGAGCAACTGTGTCTAAAGTGCTGGAAAGGAGAGAGTTAAAAGTTTCTATTGCAATATCTAGTTCTGCTAAGCTATCTGGGATGCTGAGATGATGAAACTGATTAGGAAGATTATTGATAAAGCAATCTTTAGTGGCAGAAGTGATAGGTCTAACATACTTGTAACACGGAGTCGGCTTTGCAGCCTTGGCTAAATGTAATTTACATGAGACTAGATAATGATCTGAGGTGTCGTCGCTCTGCTGCAGAATTTCAACATCTATTCCATGTGATAGTTTTAGATCTAGAGTATGATTACGACAATGAGTAGGTCCTGACACGTGTTGTCTAACTCCAATAGAGTTAAGAATGTCTTTAAATGCCAATCCCAATGCATCTTTTTCATTATCTACATGTATATTAAAATCACCAACGATTAGAACTTTATCTGCAGTCAATACTAATTCTGATAGAAAGTCAGCAAATTCGTTGATAAAGTCTTTATGATGCCCTGGTGGCCTGTATACAGTTGCCAGCAGAATTCTCAAACTTGATTTATCGTTTACATTATATATTTTTACATTAAGCACCAACACTTCAAAAGAAGTATATTTAAAACTAGATTTTTTAGTGGTTTTGAAAATATTACTATAAATTACAGCAACACCTCCCCCTTTGCCTTTCAGGCGAGGTTCATGTTTATAACAGTAATCATGGGGGGTGGACTCATTTAAAGTAATGTAATCGTTTGGTTTTAGCCAGGTTCTGTCATACACAGCACATCTAGGTTATAATCTGAAATCATATCATTAACTATGAGCGCTTTTGAAGTAAGGGATCGAATATTTAGCAACCGAAGCTTTATCGTTTGCTCATCTGTATTATATCTATTTTTTATTTGTTGAATATCAATTACATTTTTAACCTTAGATCGGTTTGGACGTTTTTTGGATTTCCAAATTCGGGGAACAGACACAGTCTCTACATGATGATATCTAGGTGAAAGAGGCTCTATGTGATGGGATTTATCTGACCTTGGTGACGCGAGGCCGCTAGCAGACGGTCGGTTTAGCCAGTTTGTCTGCTTCCTGACCTGAGCCCCAGATTGTCATGTTTTGTCTCTAAGACTATGAGCCAAATTACTAGAGAGAAGAGCAGCACCATCCCAGGAGGGATGAATACCATCTCTTTTCAACAGGTCAGGTCTGCCCCAAAAACTTTTCCAATTGTCTATGAATTCTATATTATTTTGCGGACAACACTTAGACAGCCAGCCTATCTATCTATCTATCTATCTATCTGTCTGTCTATCTATCTGTCTACCTATCTGTCTATCTATCTATCTATCTGTCTGTCTATCTATCTGCCTGTCTATCTATCTATCTATCAATATGTCTATCTATCTATCCATCTATATGTCTATCTATCTATCAATCTATCTATCTATCTATCTATCTATCTATCTATCTATCTATCTATCTATCTATCTGTCTATCAATCTATCTGTCTATCTATCTGTCTATCTATCTATCTATATATCTGCCTGTCTATCTATCTGTCTGTCTATCTATCTATCTGTTTATCTATCTATATATCTATCTATCCATCTATATGTCTATCTGTCTATATCTGTTTCTCTACCTATCTATCTCTCTGTTTATCTATCTGTCTATCTATCTATCTGTCTATCTATCTATCTGTTTATCTATCTGTCTATCTATCTATATATCTATCTATCCGTCTATATGTCTATCTATCTATCAATCTATCTGTCTATCTATCTATCTGTCTATCTATCTATCTATCTATCTATCTATCTATCTATCTATCTATCTATCTATCCATCTATCTGTCTATGTGTCTATCTATATATCTGCCTGTCTATCTATCTATCTGTCTGTCTATCTATCTGTCTGTCTATCTATCTATCCATCTATATGTCTATCTATCTATCAATCTATCTCTCTGTCTATCTATCTATCTATCTATCTATCTATCTATCTATCTATCTATCTATCTATCTATCTATCTATCTATCTATCTGTCTATATGTCTGTCTGTCTATCTATCTATCTATCTATCTATCTATCTATCTTTCTATCTATCTGTCTGTCTATCTATCTATCTATCTATCTGTCTCTCTATCTATCTATCTATCTATATCTATCTATCTATCTATCTATCTATCTATCTATCTATCTGTCTATCTGTCTATCTATCTATCTATCTATCTATCTATCTATCTATCTATCTATCTATCTATCTATCTATCTATCTATCTATCTATCTATCTATCTATCTATCTATCTATCTCTCTGTTTATCTATCTATCTATCTATCTATCTATCTATCTATCTGTCTGATAGTCTATCTATCTATCTATCTATCTATCTATGTCTATCTATCTATCTATCTATCTGTTTATCAATCTATCCATCTACATGTCTATCTATCTATCAATCTATCTGTCTATCTATCTATCTATCTATCTAGTCAAGTCAAGTCAAGTCAAGTCATCCTCATTTATATAGCGCCTTTAACAACGCAGATTGTTTCAAAGCAGCTTTACAGAGATAAACATATAATTTAAGGTAACAAAGATTGGTTTAGTTTAATAGTGGTTCTTGAATAATGTTTTATCCAGCTGAAGTTAGTATTGATTGATTCACTTCCGTCTAAATGATCATTTGTTATTAAATTAAGGGCCGCTAAGACGACACCGTTCTCTCTAAACAGACTTTAAACGTGAACCTGTGATAGACGCTGATGCCGTTCACATGCGCATTAAGAATTGATTCTATATTCACTAGGCTTTATCTGTAGAGTGGTATAGGGATCCTCCATAGGGAGAGGCTAGTTGGCACTTCAGCACTGCATTGTCATCGGGTCCAGGCGAAGGTCCTTCGTCAGATCTGGAAACGGCCTGGATCCGGCAGGCTGCGGCAAAACCTCGGGATAAACAAAGACACTAAAATTAGCGTAGATGCCATTCTTCTTATGATGTAACGAGTACATCAGGATTTAAGGGAAGTGTTCCCAGTTCCGGCTGACCTAATCTAAGCAGCCTAATATTGAATTATAAAAGTCTATAGAGTGTTATGTGAATGCTAGGTCAAAGAGATGTGTTTTTAGTCTAGCTTTGAACTGACAGACTGTGTCTGCTTCCTGGACAATGTTAGGAAGATTGTTCCAAAGTTTTGGTGCTAAATAGGAAAAGGATCTACCGCCAGCAGCCGATTTAGATATTCTAGGTATTATCAACTGGCCAGAATTTTGAGATCGCAATAGACGTGAAGGAGTATAATGCTTTAAGAGCTCGCTCAAGTACGGCGGAGCTAAACCATTTAGTGCTTTGTAAGTAATCAGCAATATTTTAAAATTTATACGATGTTTAATAGGGAGCCAATGCAGTGTTGACAGAATGGGGCTAATATGGTCGTACTTCCTGGTTCTGGTAAGAAGTCTAGCGGCTGCATTTTGAACTAGCTGTAGTTTGTTTATTAAGCGTGCAGGGCAACCACCCAGTAGAGCATTACAATAATCTAGCCTTGATGTCATGAACGCATGAACTAATTGTTCCGCATTTGTCAATGAGAGCATATGGCGTAATTTAGATATATTTTTAAGATGGAAAAATGCGGTTTTACAGACACTAGACACGTGACTTTCAAATGAAAGATTGATATCCAAGAGCACACCCAGGTTCCTAACCGACGACGAGGACTTAACAGAGCACCCATCAAGTGTTAGACGGTATTCTAGGTTATTACGTGTGGAAGCTTTTTGTCCAATAATTAGAATCTCTGTTTTTTCTGAATTTAGTAGTAGGAAATTACTAGTCATCCAATTTCTCATATCAACTATGCATTCCGATAATTTTGTGAATTGGTGAGGTTCATTAGGTTTGGAAGAAATATAGAGCTGAGTATCATCAGCATAACAGTGAAAGCTAATTCCATGTTTCCTAATGATATCTCCTAAAGGTAGCATATAGAGAGTAAAAAGCAGCGGTCCGAGAACTGAGCCTTGTGGTACGCCATACTGAACTTGTGATCGATAAGACATCTCTTCATTTACTGCTACAAACTGATAGCGCTCAGATAAATATGATTTAAACCATGCTAATGCAATTCCACTAATGCCAACATAGTTTTCTAGTCTATCTAAGAGAATGTTGTGGTCAATGGTGTCAAATGCAGCACTAAGATCGAGTAACACTAATAGAGAGATACAACCACGATCGGATGATAAGAGCAAATCATTTGTGACTCTAATGAGAGCAGTCTCAGTGCTATGGTGCGGTCTAAATCCTGACTGGAAATCCTCGCAGATATAATTTCTTTCAAGAAAGGAACATATCTGTGAGGATACTGCTTTTTCTAATATCTTTGATAGAAAAGGTAGATTTGAGATTGGCCTGTAACTGACTAATTCTGTAGGATCAAGTTGCGTTTTTTTAACAAGCGGTTTAATCATAGCCAGCTTAAAGGTTTTTGTTACGTATCCTAGAGACAAAGACGAATTAATGATGTTAAGAAGAGGATCTATGACTTCTGGAAGCATCTCTTTCAATAGTTTAGTCGGTATAGGGTCTAACATACATGTTGTCGATTTAGATGATTTAACGAGTTTGCAAAATTCTTCCTCTCCTATAGCAACAAATGAATCAAATTTTTCCTCAGGGAGACTACACTGCACTGTCTGATGCGATACTGTAGTAGATGGTTGCATAGTTATAATTTTGTCCCTAATATTATCAATCTTATAAGTGAAGTAGTTCATAAAGTCATTACTGCTGTGTTTCTTGGAAACTTCTGGGCTTGAAGCTTTCTTTTTCGTTAGTGTAGCCACTTTTTCAAATAAATACCTAGGATTATGTTTATTTTCTTCTAATAGGGTTGAAAAATAAGCAGATCTAGCAGCTTTTAAAGCCTCTCTGTAAGCAATCGAGCTCTCCTTCCATGCAATCCGAAATACCTCTAGTTTTGTTTTCTTCCAGTTGCACTCCATTTTTCTGGCTGCTCTCTTAAGGGCCCGGGTGTGCTCGTTGTACCACGGCGTTGGACTATTTTCTTTAATCTTCTTTAAGCGCAACGGAGCAACTGTGTCTAAAGTGCTGGAAAGGAGAGAGTTAAAAGTTTCTATTGCAATATCTAGTTCTGCTAAGCTATCTGGGATGCTGAGATGATGAAACTGATTAGGAAGATTATTGATAAAGCAATCTTTAGTGGCAGAAGTGATAGGTCTAACATACTTGTAACACGGAGTCGGCTTTGCAGCCTTGGCTAAATGTAATTTACATGAGACTAGATAATGATCTGAGGTGTCGTCGCTCTGCTGCAGAATTTCAACATCTATTCCATGTGATAGTTTTAGATCTAGAGTATGATTACGACAATGAGTAGGTCCTGACACGTGTTGTCTAACTCCAATAGAGTTAAGAATGTCTTTAAATGCCAATCCCAATGCATCTTTTTCATTATCTACATGTATATTAAAATCACCAACGATTAGAACTTTATCTGCAGTCAATACTAATTCTGATAGAAAGTCAGCAAATTCGTTGATAAAGTCTTTATGATGCCCTGGTGGCCTGTATACAGTTGCCAGCAGAATTCTCAAACTTGATTTATCGTTTACATTATATATTTTTACATTAAGCACCAACACTTCAAAAGAAGTATATTTAAAACTAGATTTTTTAGTGGTTTTGAAAATATTACTATAAATTACAGCAACACCTCCCCCTTTGCCTTTCAGGCGAGGTTCATGTTTATAACAGTAATCATGGGGGGTGGACTCATTTAAAGTAATGTAATCGTTTGGTTTTAGCCAGGTTCTGTCATACACAGCACATCTAGGTTATAATCTGAAATCATATCATTAACTATGAGCGCTTTTGAAGTAAGGGATCGAATATTTAGCAACCGAAGCTTTATCGTTTGCTCATCTGTATTATATCTATTTTTTATTTGTTGAATATCAATTACATTTTTAACCTTAGATCGGTTTGGACGTTTTTTGGATTTCCAAATTCGGGGAACAGACACAGTCTCTACATGATGATATCTAGGTGAAAGAGGCTCTATGTGATGGGATTTATCTGACCTTGGTGACGCGAGGCCGCTAGCAGACGGTCGGTTTAGCCAGTTTGTCTGCTTCCTGACCTGAGCCCCAGATTGTCATGTTTTGTCTCTAAGACTA
>JAPDVR010000009.1:51337455-51359955 GCA_026230005.1 Gila orcuttii | reverse complement strand
TCAATGAGAGCATATGGCGTAATTTAGATATATTTTTAAGATGGAAAAATGCGGTTTTACAGACACTAGACACGTGACTTTCAAATGAAAGATTGATATCCAAGAGCACACCCAGGTTCCTAACCGACGACGAGGACTTAACAGAGCACCCATCAAGTGTTAGACGGTATTCTAGGTTATTACGTGTGGAAGCTTTTTGTCCAATAATTAGAATCTCTGTTTTTTCTGAATTTAGTAGTAGGAAATTACTAGTCATCCAATTTCTCATATCAACTATGCATTCCGATAATTTTGTGAATTGGTGAGGTTCATTAGGTTTGGAAGAAATATAGAGCTGAGTATCATCAGCATAATTCCATGTTTCCTAATGATATCTCCTAAAGGTAGCATATAGAGAGTAAAAAGCAGCGGTCCGAGAACTGAGCCTTGTGGTACGGCATACTGAACTTGTGATCGATAAGACATCTCTTCATTTACTGCTACAAACTGATAGCGCTCAGATAAATATGATTTAAACCATGCTAATGCAATTCCACTAATGCCAACATAGTTTTCTAGTCTATCTAAGAGAATGTTGTGGTCAATGGTGTCAAATGCAGCACTAAGATCGAGTAACACTAATAGAGAGATACAACCACGATCGGATGATAAGAGCAAATCATTTGTGACTCTAATGAGAGCAGTCTCAGTGCTATGGTGCGGTCTAAATCCTGACTGGAAATCCTCGCAGATATAATTTCTTTCAAGAAAGGAACATATCTGTGAGGATACTGCTTTTTCTAATATCTTTGATAGAAAAGGTAGATTTGAGATTGGCCTGTAACTGACTAATTCTGTAGGATCAAGTTGCGTTTTTTTAACAAGCGGTTTAATCATAGCCAGCTTAAAGGTTTTTGTTACGTATCCTAGAGACAAAGACGAATTAATGATGTTAAGAAGAGGATCTATGACTTCTGGAAGCATCTCTTTCAATAGTTTAGTCGGTATAGGGTCTAACATACATGTTGTCGATTTAGATGATTTAACGAGTTTGCAAAATTCTTCCTCTCCTATAGCAACAAATGAATCAAATTTTTCCTCAGGGAGACTACACTGCACTGTCTGATGCGATACTGTAGTAGATGGTTGCATAGTTATAATTTTGTCCCTAATATTATCAATCTTATAAGTGAAGTAGTTCATAAAGTCATTACTGCTGTGTTTCTTGGAAACTTCTGGGCTTGAAGCTTTCTTTTTCGTTAGTGTAGCCACTTTTTCAAATAAATACCTAGGATTATGTTTATTTTCTTCTAATAGGGTTGAAAAATAAGCAGATCTAGCAGCTTTTAAAGCCTCTCTGTAAGCAATCGAGCTCTCCTTCCATGCAATCCGAAATACCTCTAGTTTTGTTTTCTTCCAGTTGCACTCCATTTTTCTGGCTGCTCTCTTAAGGGCCCGGGTGTGCTCGTTGTACCACGGCGTTGGACTATTTTCTTTAATCTTCTTTAAGCGCAACGGAGCAACTGTGTCTAAAGTGCTGGAAAGGAGAGAGTTAAAAGTTTCTATTGCAATATCTAGTTCTGCTAAGCTATCTGGGATGCTGAGATGATGAAACTGATTAGGAAGATTATTGATAAAGCAATCTTTAGTGGCAGAAGTGATAGGTCTAACATACTTGTAACACGGAGTCGGCTTTGCAGCCTTGGCTAAATGTAATTTACATGAGACTAGATAATGATCTGAGGTGTCGTCGCTCTGCTGCAGAATTTCAACATCTATTCCATGTGATAGTTTTAGATCTAGAGTATGATTACGACAATGAGTAGGTCCTGACACGTGTTGTCTAACTCCAATAGAGTTAAGAATGTCTTTAAATGCCAATCCCAATGCATCTTTTTCATTATCTACATGTATATTAAAATCACCAACGATTAGAACTTTATCTGCAGTCAATACTAATTCTGATAGAAAGTCAGCAAATTCGTTGATAAAGTCTTTATGATGCCCTGGTGGCCTGTATACAGTTGCCAGCAGAATTCTCAAACTTGATTTATCGTTTACATTATATATTTTTACATTAAGCACCAACACTTCAAAAGAAGTATATTTAAAACTAGATTTTTTAGTGGTTTTGAAAATATTACTATAAATTACAGCAACACCTCCCCCTTTGCCTTTCAGGCGAGGTTCATGTTTATAACAGTAATCATGGGGGGTGGACTCATTTAAAGTAATGTAATCGTTTGGTTTTAGCCAGGTTCTGTCATACACAGCACATCTAGGTTATAATCTGAAATCATATCATTAACTATGAGCGCTTTTGAAGTAAGGGATCGAATATTTAGCAACCGAAGCTTTATCGTTTGCTCATCTGTATTATATCTATTTTTTATTTGTTGAATATCAATTACATTTTTAACCTTAGATCGGTTTGGACGTTTTTTGGATTTCCAAATTCGGGGAACAGACACAGTCTCTACATGATGATATCTAGGTGAAAGAGGCTCTATGTGATGGGATTTATCTGACCTTGGTGACGCGAGGCCGCTAGCAGACGGTCGGTTTAGCCAGTTTGTCTGCTTCCTGACCTGAGCCCCAGATTGTCATGTTTTGTCTCTAAGACTATGAGCCAAATTACTAGAGAGAAGAGCAGCACCATCCCAGGAGGGATGAATACCATCTCTTTTCAACAGGTCAGGTCTGCCCCAAAAACTTTTCCAATTGTCTATGAATTCTATATTATTTTGCGGACAACACTTAGACAGCCAGCCTATCTATCTATCTATCTATCTATCTATCTGTCTGTCTATCTATCTGTCTACCTATCTGTCTATCTATCTATCTATCTGTCTGTCTATCTATCTGCCTGTCTATCTATCTATCTATCAATATGTCTATCTATCTATCCATCTATATGTCTATCTATCTATCTATCTATCTATCTATCTATCTATCTATCTATCTATCTATCTATCTATCTATCTATCTATCTATCTATCTGTCTATCAATCTATCTGTCTATCTATCTGTCTATCTATCTATCTATATATCTGCCTGTCTATCTATCTGTCTGTCTATCTATCTATCTGTTTATCTATCTATATATCTATCTATCCATCTATATGTCTATCTGTCTATATCTGTTTCTCTACCTATCTATCTCTCTGTTTATCTATCTGTCTATCTATCTATCTGTCTATCTATCTATCTGTTTATCTATCTGTCTATCTATCTATATATCTATCTATCCGTCTATATGTCTATCTATCTATCAATCTATCTGTCTATCTATCTATCTATCTATCTATCTATCTATCTATCTATCTATCTATCTATCTATCCATCTATCTGTCTATGTGTCTATCTATATATCTGCCTGTCTATCTATCTATCTGTCTGTCTATCTATCTGTCTGTCTATCTATCTATCCATCTATATGTCTATCTATCTATCAATCTATCTCTCTGTCTATCTATCTATCTATCTATCTATCTATCTATCTATCTATCTATCTGTCTATATGTCTGTCTGTCTATCTATCTATCTATCTATCTATCTATCTATCTATCTATCTTTCTATCTATCTGTCTGTCTATCTATCTATCTATCTATCTATCTGTCTCTCTATCTATCTATCTATCTATATCTATCTATCTATCTATCTATCTATCTGTCTATCTGTCTGTCTATCTATCTATCTATCTATCTATCTATCTATCTATCTATCTATCTATCTATCTATCTATCTATCTATCTATCTATCTATCTATCTCTCTGTTTATCTATCTATCTATCTATCTATCTATCTATCTATCTATCTATCTATCTGTCTGATAGTCTATCTATCTATCTATCTATCTATCTATCTATGTCTATCTATCTATCTATCTATCTGTTTATCAATCTATCCATCTACATGTCTATCTATCTATCAATCTATCTGTCTATCTATCTATCTATCTATCTAGTCAAGTCAAGTCAAGTCAAGTCATCCTCATTTATATAGCGCCTTTAACAACGCAGATTGTTTCAAAGCAGCTTTACAGAGATAAACATATAATTTAAGGTAACAAAGATTGGTTTAGTTTAATAGTGGTTCTTGAATAATGTTTTATCCAGCTGAAGTTAGTATTGATTGATTCACTTCCGTCTAAATGATCATTTGTTATTAAATTAAGGGCCGCTAAGACGACACCGTTCTCTCTAAACAGACTTTAAACGTGAACCTGTGATAGACGCTGATGCCGTTCACATGCGCATTAAGAATTGATTCTATATTCACTAGGCTTTATCTGTAGAGTGGTATAGGGATCCTCCATAGGGAGAGGCTAGTTGGCACTTCAGCACTGCATTGTCATCGGGTCCAGGCGAAGGTCCTTCGTCAGATCTGGAAACGGCCTGGATCCGGCAGGCTGCGGCAAAACCTCGGGATAAACAAAGACACTAAAATTAGCGTAGATGCCATTCTTCTTATGATGTAACGAGTACATCAGGATTTAAGGGAAGTGTTCCCAGTTCCGGCTGACCTAATCTAAGCAGCCTAATATTGAATTATAAAAGTCTATAGAGTGTTATGTGAATGCTAGGTCAAAGAGATGTGTTTTTAGTCTAGCTTTGAACTGACAGACTGTGTCTGCTTCCTGGACAATGTTAGGAAGATTGTTCCAAAGTTTTGGTGCTAAATAGGAAAAGGATCTACCGCCAGCAGCCGATTTAGATATTCTAGGTATTATCAACTGGCCAGAATTTTGAGATCGCAATAGACGTGAAGGAGTATAATGCTTTAAGAGCTCGCTCAAGTACGGCGGAGCTAAACCATTTAGTGCTTTGTAAGTAATCAGCAATATTTTAAAATTTATACGATGTTTAATAGGGAGCCAATGCAGTGTTGACAGAATGGGGCTAATATGGTCGTACTTCCTGGTTCTGGTAAGAAGTCTAGCGGCTGCATTTTGAACTAGCTGTAGTTTGTTTATTAAGCATGCAGGGCAACCACCCAGTAGAGCATTACAATAATCTAGCCTTGATGTCATGAACGCATGAACTAATTGTTCCGCATTTGTCAATGAGAGCATATGGCGTAATTTAGATATATTTTTAAGATGGAAAAATGCGGTTTTACAGACACTAGACACGTGACTTTCAAATGAAAGATTGATATCCAAGAGCACACCCAGGTTCCTAACCGACGACGAGGACTTAACAGAGCACCCATCAAGTGTTAGACGGTATTCTAGGTTATTACGTGTGGAAGCTTTTTGTCCAATAATTAGAATCTCTGTTTTTTCTGAATTTAGTAGTAGGAAATTACTAGTCATCCAATTTCTCATATCAACTATGCATTCCGATAATTTTGTGAATTGGTGAGGTTCATTAGGTTTGGAAGAAATATAGAGCTGAGTATCATCAGCATAATTCCATGTTTCCTAATGATATCTCCTAAAGGTAGCATATAGAGAGTAAAAAGCAGCGGTCCGAGAACTGAGCCTTGTGGTACGCCATACTGAACTTGTGATCGATAAGACATCTCTTCATTTACTGCTACAAACTGATAGCGCTCAGATAAATATGATTTAAACCATGCTAATGCAATTCCACTAATGCCAACATAGTTTTCTAGTCTATCTAAGAGAATGTTGTGGTCAATGGTGTCAAATGCAGCACTAAGATCGAGTAACACTAATAGAGAGATACAACCACGATCGGATGATAAGAGCAAATCATTTGTGACTCTAATGAGAGCAGTCTCAGTGCTATGGTGCGGTCTAAATCCTGACTGGAAATCCTCGCAGATATAATTTCTTTCAAGAAAGGAACATATCTGTGAGGATACTGCTTTTTCTAATATCTTTGATAGAAAAGGTAGATTTGAGATTGGCCTGTAACTGACTAATTCTGTAGGATCAAGTTGCGTTTTTTTAACAAGTGGTTTAATCATAGCCAGCTTAAAGGTTTTTGTTACGTATCCTAGAGACAAAGACGAATTAATGATGTTAAGAAGAGGATCTATGACTTCTGGAAGCATCTCTTTCAATAGTTTAGTCGGTATAGGGTCTAACATACATGTTGTCGATTTAGATGATTTAACGAGTTTGCAAAATTCTTCCTCTCCTATAGCAACAAATGAATCAAATTTTTCCTCAGGGAGACTACACTGCACTGTCTGATGCGATACTGTAGTAGATGGTTGCATAGTTATAATTTTGTCCCTAATATTATCAATCTTATAAGTGAAGTAGTTCATAAAGTCATTACTGCTGTGTTTCTTGGAAACTTCTGGGCTTGAAGCTTTCTTTTTCGTTAGTGTAGCCACTTTTTCAAATAAATACCTAGGATTATGTTTATTTTCTTCTAATAGGGTTGAAAAATAAGCAGATCTAGCAGCTTTTAAAGCCTCTCTGTAAGCAATCGAGCTCTCCTTCCATGCAATCCGAAATACCTCTAGTTTTGTTTTCTTCCAGTTGCACTCCATTTTTCTGGCTGCTCTCTTAAGGGCCCGGGTGTGCTCGTTGTACCACGGCGTTGGACTATTTTCTTTAATCTTCTTTAAGCGCAACGGAGCAACTGTGTCTAAAGTGCTGGAAAGGAGAGAGTTAAAAGTTTCTATTGCAATATCTAGTTCTGCTAAGCTATCTGGGATGCTGAGATGATGAAACTGATTAGGAAGATTATTGATAAAGCAATCTTTAGTGGCAGAAGTGATAGGTCTAACATACTTGTAACACGGAGTCGGCTTTGCAGCCTTGGCTAAATGTAATTTACATGAGACTAGATAATGATCTGAGGTGTCGTCGCTCTGCTGCAGAATTTCAACATCTATTCCATGTGATAGTTTTAGATCTAGAGTATGATTACGACAATGAGTAGGTCCTGACACGTGTTGTCTAACTCCAATTGAGTTAAGAATGTCTTTAAATGCCAATCCCAATGCATCTTTTTCATTATCTACATGTATATTAAAATCACCAACGATTAGAACTTTATCTGCAGTCAATACTAATTCTGATAGAAAGTCAGCAAATTCGTTGATAAAGTCTTTATGATGCCCTGGTGGCCTGTATACAGTTGCCAGCAGAATTCTCAAACTTGATTTATCGTTTACATTATATATTTTTACATTAAGCACCAACACTTCAAAAGAAGTATATTTAAAACTAGATTTTTTAGTGGTTTTGAAAATATTACTATAAATTACAGCAACACCTCCCCCTTTGCCTTTCAGGCGAGGTTCATGTTTATAACAGTAATCATGGGGGGTGGACTCATTTAAAGTAATGTAATCGTTTGGTTTTAGCCAGGTTCTGTCATACACAGCACATCTAGGTTATAATCTGAAATCATATCATTAACTATGAGCGCTTTTGAAGTAAGGGATCGAATATTTAGCAACCGAAGCTTTATCGTTTGCTCATCTGTATTATATCTATTTTTTATTTGTTGAATATCAATTACATTTTTAACCTTAGATCGGTTTGGACGTTTTTTGGATTTCCAAATTCGGGGAACAGACACAGTCTCTACATGATGATATCTAGGTGAAAGAGGCTCTATGTGATGGGATTTATCTGACCTTGGTGACGCGAGGCCGCTAGCAGACGGTCGGTTTAGCCAGTTTGTCTGCTTCCTGACCTGAGCCCCAGATTGTCATGTTTTGTCTCTAAGACTATGAGCCAAATTACTAGAGAGAAGAGCAGCACCATCCCAGGAGGGATGAATACCATCTCTTTTCAACAGGTCAGGTCTGCCCCAAAAACTTTTCCAATTGTCTATGAATTCTATATTATTTTGCGGACAACACTTAGACAGCCAGCCTATCTATCTATCTATCTATCTATCTGTCTGTCTATCTATCTGTCTACCTATCTGTCTATCTATCTATCTATCTGTCTGTCTATCTATCTGCCTGTCTATCTATCTATCTATCAATATGTCTATCTATCTATCCATCTATATGTCTATCTATCTATCAATCTATCTATCTATCTATCTATCTATCTATCTATCTATCTATCTATCTATCTATCTATCTATCTATCTATCTATCTATCTGTCTATCAATCTATCTGTCTATCTATCTGTCTATCTATCTATCTATATATCTGCCTGTCTATCTATCTGTCTGTCTATCTATCTATCTGTTTATCTATCTATATATCTATCTATCCATCTATATGTCTATCTGTCTATATCTGTTTCTCTACCTATCTATCTCTCTGTTTATCTATCTGTCTATCTATCTATCTGTCTATCTATCTATCTGTTTATCTATCTGTCTATCTATCTATATATCTATCTATCCGTCTATATGTCTATCTATCTATCAATCTATCTGTCTATCTATCTATCTGTCTATCTATCTATCTATCTATCTATCTATCTATCTATCTATCTATCTATCTATCTATCTTTCTATCTATCTGTCTGTCTATCTATCTATCTATCTATCTGTCTCTCTATCTATCTATCTATCTATATCTATCTATCTATCTATCTATCTATCTATCTGTCTATCTGTCTGTCTATCTATCTATCTATCTATCTATCTATCTATCTATCTATCTATCTATCTATCTATCTATCTATCTATCTCTCTGTTTATCTATCTATCTATCTATCTATCTATCTATCTATCTATCTATCTATCTATCTATCTGTCTGATAGTCTATCTATCTATCTATCTATCTATCTATGTCTATCTATCTATCTATCTATCTGTTTATCAATCTATCCATCTACATGTCTATCTATCTATCAATCTATCTGTCTATCTATCTATCTATCTATCTAGTCAAGTCAAGTCAAGTCAAGTCATCCTCATTTATATAGCGCCTTTAACAACGCAGATTGTTTCAAAGCAGCTTTACAGAGATAAACATATAATTTAAGGTAACAAAGATTGGTTTAGTTTAATAGTGGTTCTTGAATAATGTTTTATCCAGCTGAAGTTAGTATTGATTGATTCACTTCCGTCTAAATGATCATTTGTTATTAAATTAAGGGCCGCTAAGACGACACCGTTCTCTCTAAACAGACTTTAAACGTGAACCTGTGATAGACGCTGATGCCGTTCACATGCGCATTAAGAATTGATTCTATATTCACTAGGCTTTATCTGTAGAGTGGTATAGGGATCCTCCATAGGGAGAGGCTAGTTGGCACTTCAGCACTGCATTGTCATCGGGTCCAGGCGAAGGTCCTTCGTCAGATCTGGAAACGGCCTGGATCCGGCAGGCTGCGGCAAAACCTCGGGATAAACAAAGACACTAAAATTAGCGTAGATGCCATTCTTCTTATGATGTAACGAGTACATCAGGATTTAAGGGAAGTGTTCCCAGTTCCGGCTGACCTAATCTAAGCAGCCTAATATTGAATTATAAAAGTCTATAGAGTGTTATGTGAATGCTAGGTCAAAGAGATGTGTTTTTAGTCTAGCTTTGAACTGACAGACTGTGTCTGCTTCCTGGACAATGTTAGGAAGATTGTTCCAAAGTTTTGGTGCTAAATAGGAAAAGGATCTACCGCCAGCAGCCGATTTAGATATTCTAGGTATTATCAACTGGCCAGAATTTTGAGATCGCAATAGACGTGAAGGAGTATAATGCTTTAAGAGCTCGCTCAAGTACGGCGGAGCTAAACCATTTAGTGCTTTGTAAGTAATCAGCAATATTTTAAAATTTATACGATGTTTAATAGGGAGCCAATGCAGTGTTGACAGAATGGGGCTAATATGGTCGTACTTCCTGGTTCTGGTAAGAAGTCTAGCGGCTGCATTTTGAACTAGCTGTAGTTTGTTTATTAAGCATGCAGGGCAACCACCCAGTAGAGCATTACAATAATCTAGCCTTGATGTCATGAACGCATGAACTAATTGTTCCGCATTTGTCAATGAGAGCATATGGCGTAATTTAGATATATTTTTAAGATGGAAAAATGCGGTTTTACAGACACTAGACACGTGACTTTCAAATGAAAGATTGATATCCAAGAGCACACCCAGGTTCCTAACCGACGACGAGGACTTAACAGAGCACCCATCAAGTGTTAGACGGTATTCTAGGTTATTACGTGTGGAAGCTTTTTGTCCAATAATTAGAATCTCTGTTTTTTCTGAATTTAGTAGTAGGAAATTACTAGTCATCCAATTTCTCATATCAACTATGCATTCCGATAATTTTGTGAATTGGTGAGGTTCATTAGGTTTGGAAGAAATATAGAGCTGAGTATCATCAGCATAATTCCATGTTTCCTAATGATATCTCCTAAAGGTAGCATATAGAGAGTAAAAAGCAGCGGTCCGAGAACTGAGCCTTGTGGTACGCCATACTGAACTTGTGATCGATAAGACATCTCTTCATTTACTGCTACAAACTGATAGCGCTCAGATAAATATGATTTAAACCATGCTAATGCAATTCCACTAATGCCAACATAGTTTTCTAGTCTATCTAAGAGAATGTTGTGGTCAATGGTGTCAAATGCAGCACTAAGATCGAGTAACACTAATAGAGAGATACAACCACGATCGGATGATAAGAGCAAATCATTTGTGACTCTAATGAGAGCAGTCTCAGTGCTATGGTGCGGTCTAAATCCTGACTGGAAATCCTCGCAGATATAATTTCTTTCAAGAAAGGAACATATCTGTGAGGATACTGCTTTTTCTAATATCTTTGATAGAAAAGGTAGATTTGAGATTGGCCTGTAACTGACTAATTCTGTAGGATCAAGTTGCGTTTTTTTAACAAGCGGTTTAATCATAGCCAGCTTAAAGGTTTTTGTTACGTATCCTAGAGACAAAGACGAATTAATGATGTTAAGAAGAGGATCTATGACTTCTGGAAGCATCTCTTTCAATAGTTTAGTCGGTATAGGGTCTAACATACATGTTGTCGATTTAGATGATTTAACGAGTTTGCAAAATTCTTCCTCTCCTATAGCAACAAATGAATCAAATTTTTCCTCAGGGAGACTACACTGCACTGTCTGATGCGATACTGTAGTAGATGGTTGCATAGTTATAATTTTGTCCCTAATATTATCAATCTTATAAGTGAAGTAGTTCATAAAGTCATTACTGCTGTGTTTCTTGGAAACTTCTGGGCTTGAAGCTTTCTTTTTCGTTAGTGTAGCCACTTTTTCAAATAAATACCTAGGATTATGTTTATTTTCTTCTAATAGGGTTGAAAAATAAGCAGATCTAGCAGCTTTTAAAGCCTCTCTGTAAGCAATCGAGCTCTCCTTCCATGCAATCCGAAATACCTCTAGTTTTGTTTTCTTCCAGTTGCACTCCATTTTTCTGGCTGCTCTCTTAAGGGCCCGGGTGTGCTCGTTGTACCACGGCGTTGGACTATTTTCTTTAATCTTCTTTAAGCGCAACGGAGCAACTGTGTCTAAAGTGCTGGAAAGGAGAGAGTTAAAAGTTTCTATTGCAATATCTAGTTCTGCTAAGCTATCTGGGATGCTGAGATGATGAAACTGATTAGGAAGATTATTGATAAAGCAATCTTTAGTGGCAGAAGTGATAGGTCTAACATACTTGTAACACGGAGTCGGCTTTGCAGCCTTGGCTAAATGTAATTTACATGAGACTAGATAATGATCTGAGGTGTCGTCGCTCTGCTGCAGAATTTCAACATCTATTCCATGTGATAGTTTTAGATCTAGAGTATGATTACGACAATGAGTAGGTCCTGACACGTGTTGTCTAACTCCAATAGAGTTAAGAATGTCTTTAAATGCCAATCCCAATGCATCTTTTTCATTATCTACATGTATATTAAAATCACCAACGATTAGAACTTTATCTGCAGTCAATACTAATTCTGATAGAAAGTCAGCAAATTCGTTGATAAAGTCTTTATGATGCCCTGGTGGCCTGTATACAGTTGCCAGCAGAATTCTCAAACTTGATTTATCGTTTACATTATATATTTTTACATTAAGCACCAACACTTCAAAAGAAGTATATTTAAAACTAGATTTTTTAGTGGTTTTGAAAATATTACTATAAATTACAGCAACACCTCCCCCTTTGCCTTTCAGGCGAGGTTCATGTTTATAACAGTAATCATGGGGGGTGGACTCATTTAAAGTAATGTAATCGTTTGGTTTTAGCCAGGTTCTGTCATACACAGCACATCTAGGTTATAATCTGAAATCATATCATTAACTATGAGCGCTTTTGAAGTAAGGGATCGAATATTTAGCAACCGAAGCTTTATCGTTTGCTCATCTGTATTATATCTATTTTTTATTTGTTGAATATCAATTACATTTTTAACCTTAGATCGGTTTGGACGTTTTTTGGATTTCCAAATTCGGGGAACAGACACAGTCTCTACATGATGATATCTAGGTGAAAGAGGCTCTATGTGATGGGATTTATCTGACCTTGGTGACGCGAGGCCGCTAGCAGACGGTCGGTTTAGCCAGTTTGTCTGCTTCCTGACCTGAGCCCCAGATTGTCATGTTTTGTCTCTAAGACTATGAGCCAAATTACTAGAGAGAAGAGCAGCACCATCCCAGGAGGGATGAATACCATCTCTTTTCAACAGGTCAGGTCTGCCCCAAAAACTTTTCCAATTGTCTATGAATTCTATATTATTTTGCGGACAACACTTAGACAGCCAGCCTATCTATCTATCTATCTATCTATCTATCTGTCTGTCTATCTATCTGTCTACCTATCTGTCTATCTATCTATCTATCTGTCTGTCTATCTATCTGCCTGTCTATCTATCTATCTATCAATATGTCTATCTATCTATCCATCTATATGTCTATCTATCTATCAATCTATCTATCTATCTATCTATCTATCTATCTATCTATCTATCTATCTATCTATCTATCTATCTATCTATCTATCTATCTATCTATCTATCTATCTGTCTATCAATCTATCTGTCTATCTATCTGTCTATCTATCTATCTATATATCTGCCTGTCTATCTATCTGTCTGTCTATCTATCTATCTGTTTATCTATCTATATATCTATCTATCCATCTATATGTCTATCTGTCTATATCTGTTTCTCTACCTATCTATCTCTCTGTTTATCTATCTGTCTATCTATCTATCTGTCTATCTATCTATCTGTTTATCTATCTGTCTATCTATCTATATATCTATCTATCCGTCTATATGTCTATCTATCTATCAATCTATCTGTCTATCTATCTATCTGTCTATCTATCTATCTATCTATCTATCTATCTATCTATCTATCTATCTATCCATCTATCTGTCTATGTGTCTATCTATATATCTGCCTGTCTATCTATCTATCTGTCTGTCTATCTATCTGTCTGTCTATCTATCTATCCATCTATATGTCTATCTATCTATCAATCTATCTCTCTGTCTATCTATCTATCTATCTATCTATCTATCTATCTATCTATCTATCTATCTATCTATCTATCTATCTATCTATCTATCTATCTATCTATCTATCTGTCTATATGTCTGTCTGTCTATCTATCTATCTATCTATCTTTCTATCTATCTGTCTGTCTATCTATCTATCTATCTATCTGTCTCTCTATCTATCTATCTATCTATATCTATCTATCTATCTATCTATCTATCTATCTGTCTATCTGTCTGTCTATCTATCTATCTATCTATCTATCTATCTATCTATCTATCTATCTATCTATCTATCTATCTATCTATCTATCTATCTATCTATCTATCTATCTATCTATCTCTCTGTTTATCTATCTATCTATCTATCTATCTATCTATCTATCTATCTATCTATCTATCTATCTATCTATCTGTCTGATAGTCTATCTATCTATCTATCTATCTATCTATGTCTATCTATCTATCTATCTATCTGTTTATCAATCTATCCATCTACATGTCTATCTATCTATCAATCTATCTGTCTATCTATCTATCTATCTATCTAGTCAAGTCAAGTCAAGTCATCCTCATTTATATAGCGCCTTTAACAACGCAGATTGTTTCAAAGCAGCTTTACAGAGATAAACATATAATTTAAGGTAACAAAGATTGGTTTAGTTTAATAGTGGTTCTTGAATAATGTTTTATCCAGCTGAAGTTAGTATTGATTGATTCACTTCCGTCTAAATGATCATTTGTTATTAAATTAAGGGCCGCTAAGACGACACCGTTCTCTCTAAACAGACTTTAAACGTGAACCTGTGATAGACGCTGATGCCGTTCACATGCGCATTAAGAATTGATTCTATATTCACTAGGCTTTATCTGTAGAGTGGTATAGGGATCCTCCATAGGGAGAGGCTAGTTGGCACTTCAGCACTGCATTGTCATCGGGTCCAGGCGAAGGTCCTTCGTCAGATCTGGAAACGGCCTGGATCCGGCAGGCTGCGGCAAAACCTCGGGATAAACAAAGACACTAAAATTAGCGTAGATGCCATTCTTCTTATGATGTAACGAGTACATCAGGATTTAAGGGAAGTGTTCCCAGTTCCGGCTGACCTAATCTAAGCAGCCTAATATTGAATTATAAAAGTCTATAGAGTGTTATGTGAATGCTAGGTCAAAGAGATGTGTTTTTAGTCTAGCTTTGAACTGACAGACTGTGTCTGCTTCCTGGACAATGTTAGGAAGATTGTTCCAAAGTTTTGGTGCTAAATAGGAAAAGGATCTACCGCCAGCAGCCGATTTAGATATTCTAGGTATTATCAACTGGCCAGAATTTTGAGATCGCAATAGACGTGAAGGAGTATAATGCTTTAAGAGCTCGCTCAAGTACGGCGGAGCTAAACCATTTAGTGCTTTGTAAGTAATCAGCAATATTTTAAAATTTATACGATGTTTAATAGGGAGCCAATGCAGTGTTGACAGAATGGGGCTAATATGGTCGTACTTCCTGGTTCTGGTAAGAAGTCTAGCGGCTGCATTTTGAACTAGCTGTAGTTTGTTTATTAAGCGTGCAGGGCAACCACCCAGTAGAGCATTACAATAATCTAGCCTTGATGTCATGAACGCATGAACTAATTGTTCCGCATTTGTCAATGAGAGCATATGGCGTAATTTAGATATATTTTTAAGATGGAAAAATGCGGTTTTACAGACACTAGACACGTGACTTTCAAATGAAAGATTGATATCCAAGAGCACACCCAGGTTCCTAACCGACGACGAGGACTTAACAGAGCAGCCATCAAGTGTTAGACGGTATTCTAGGTTATTACGTGTGGAAGCTTTTTGTCCAATAATTAGAATCTCTGTTTTTTCTGAATTTAGTAGTAGGAAATTACTAGTCATCCAATTTCTCATATCAACTATGCATTCCGATAATTTTGTGAATTGGTGAGGTTCATTAGGTTTGGAAGAAATATAGAGCTGAGTATCATCAGCATAACAGTGAAAGCTAATTCCATGTTTCCTAATGATATCTCCTAAAGGTAGCATATAGAGAGTAAAAAGCAGCGGTCCGAGAACTGAGCCTTGTGGTACGCCATACTGAACTTGTGATCGATAAGACATCTCTTCATTTACTGCTACAAACTGATAGCGCTCAGATAAATATGATTTAAACCATGCTAATGCAATTCCACTAATGCCAACATAGTTTTCTAGTCTATCTAAGAGAATGTTGTGGTCAATGGTGTCAAATGCAGCACTAAGATCAAGTAACACTAATAGAGAGATACAACCACGATCGGATGATAAGAGCAAATCATTTGTGACTCTAATGAGAGCAGTCTCAGTGCTATGGTGCGGTCTAAATCCTGACTGGAAATCCTCGCAGATATAATTTCTTTCAAGAAAGGAACATATCTGTGAGGATACTGCTTTTTCTAATATCTTTGATAGAAAAGGTAGATTTGAGATTGGCCTGTAACTGACTAATTCTGTAGGATCAAGTTGCGTTTTTTTAACAAGCGGTTTAATCATAGCCAGCTTAAAGGTTTTTGTTACGTATCCTAGAGACAAAGACGAATTAATGATGTTAAGAAGAGGATCTATGACTTCTGGAAGCATCTCTTTCAATAGTTTAGTCGGTATAGGGTCTAACATACATGTTGTCGATTTAGATGATTTAACGAGTTTGCAAAATTCTTCCTCTCCTATAGCAACAAATGAATCAAATTTTTCCTCAGGGAGACTACACTGCACTGTCTGATGCGATACTGTAGTAGATGGTTGCATAGTTATAATTTTGTCCCTAATATTATCAATCTTATAAGTGAAGTAGTTCATAAAGTCATTACTGCTGTGTTTCTTGGAAACTTCTGGGCTTGAAGCTTTCTTTTTCGTTAGTGTAGCCACTTTTTCAAATAAATACCTAGGATTATGTTTATTTTCTTCTAATAGGGTTGAAAAATAAGCAGATCTAGCAGCTTTTAAAGCCTCTCTGTAAGCAATCGAGCTCTCCTTCCATGCAATCCGAAATACCTCTAGTTTTGTTTTCTTCCAGTTGCACTCCATTTTTCTGGCTGCTCTCTTAAGGGCCCGGGTGTGCTCGTTGTACCACGGCGTTGGACTATTTTCTTTAATCTTCTTTAAGCGCAACGGAGCAACTGTGTCTAAAGTGCTGGAAAGGAGAGAGTTAAAAGTTTCTATTGCAATATCTAGTTCTGCTAAGCTATCTGGGATGCTGAGATGATGAAACTGATTAGGAAGATTATTGATAAAGCAATCTTTAGTGGCAGAAGTGATAGGTCTAACATACTTGTAACACGGAGTCGGCTTTGCAGCCTTGGCTAAATGTAATTTACATGAGACTAGATAATGATCTGAGGTGTCGTCGCTCTGCTGCAGAATTTCAACATCTATTCCATGTGATAGTTTTAGATCTAGAGTATGATTACGACAATGAGTAGGTCCTGACACGTGTTGTCTAACTCCAATAGAGTTAAGAATGTCTTTAAATGCCAATCCCAATGCATCTTTTTCATTATCTACATGTATATTAAAATCACCAACGATTAGAACTTTATCTGCAGTCAATACTAATTCTGATAGAAAGTCAGCAAATTCGTTGATAAAGTCTTTATGATGCCCTGGTGGCCTGTATACAGTTGCCAGCAGAATTCTCAAACTTGATTTATCGTTTACATTATATATTTTTACATTAAGCACCAACACTTCAAAAGAAGTATATTTAAAACTAGATTTTTTAGTGGTTTTGAAAATATTACTATAAATTACAGCAACACCTCCCCCTTTGCCTTTCAGGCGAGGTTCATGTTTATAACAGTAATCATGGGGGGTGGACTCATTTAAAGTAATGTAATCGTTTGGTTTTAGCCAGGTTCTGTCATACACAGCACATCTAGGTTATAATCTGAAATCATATCATTAACTATGAGCGCTTTTGAAGTAAGGGATCGAATATTTAGCAACCGAAGCTTTATCGTTTGCTCATCTGTATTATATCTATTTTTTATTTGTTGAATATCAATTACATTTTTAACCTTAGATCGGTTTGGACGTTTTTTGGATTTCCAAATTCGGGGAACAGACACAGTCTCTACATGATGATATCTAGGTGAAAGAGGCTCTATGTGATGGGATTTATCTGACCTTGGTGACGCGAGGCCGCTAGCAGACGGTCGGTTTAGCCAGTTTGTCTGCTTCCTGACCTGAGCCCCAGATTGTCATGTTTTGTCTCTAAGACTATGAGCCAAATTACTAGAGAGAAGAGCAGCACCATCCCAGGAGGGATGAATACCATCTCTTTTCAACAGGTCAGGTCTGCCCCAAAAACTTTTCCAATTGTCTATGAATTCTATATTATTTTGCGGACACCACTTAGACAGCCAGCCTATCTATCTATCTATCTATCTGTCTGTCTATCTATCTGTCTACCTATCTGTCTATCTATCTATCTATCTGTCTGTCTATCTATCTGCCTGTCTATCTATCTATCTATCTATCAATATGTCTATCTATCTATCCATCTATATGTCTATCTATCTATCAATCTATCTGTCTATCTATCTATCTATCTATCTATCTATCTATCTATCTGTCTATCTATCCGTCTATATGTCTGTCTATCTATCAATCAATCTATCTATCTATGTCTATCTATCTATCTGTTTATCAATCTATCCATCTATATGTCTATCTATCTATCTATCTATCTATCTATCTATCTATCTATCTATCTATCTATCTATCTATCTATCAGGGGTGGCACGGTACATGAAAAAACATCCGAACCGTTCGGTTCGCTCGTCTCGGTTCGGAGCGTGTGTGCGTCTCACGGTTCGACGCATGCGCAATGTAGCCTCGTGCCCGTATGTGACCTCAGACATGCGTTTCCTTTTCGCGCGAAATAAGACGTGTGTGGACATACAAATGAGGCTTGTTCGACTTGAACCGGCGCTGCACAGAGCGATCGGCGAATGACATCAAAGTACCGCGAGCGCGACGGCTCCGTATGCTTTTCAATCACTCTCGCGGTACTTTGATGTCATTACCGATCGATCTGTGCAGCGCCGGTTCAGGTCGAACACGCCAGTAAAAGTGGAGTGTCAGGTCACGTCACGCGGAGAAGTGGCAAGTGGGAGAGATAAGGAAGGCTAACCGGAGTTGGAGGATGCGCCAGCGTCGTATAAGTCCGGTGTGTGGGAACATTTTGGATTTCATGTTATGATATTTAAATATATAGCAGCTACAGTGGCACTTTAAGTTTAGATAAGAACTCCAGTCATATGTTTCCAAATACTGCACTTTAATTTCAAGTGAAAAAAGTGTATCCTCACTCTCAGGGAATAGAAGCTTTGTGAACTTATGTTTCACTTTATGATTATTGCCTTTGATATGATATTGCTATTGCCTAATTATAGGCAATTATGTTTCAGAATCAGAATCAGAATCAGAAAGAGCTTTATTGCCAAGTGTGCTTGCACACACAAGGAATTTGTTTTGGTACTGAGGCTTCCAGTGCACATATACAAATACAGATACAACAAGTAATAGTAATACAAATAGTAATACAAATTCTACGAATAAAATTATAAAAAAATATGAAAGTACTATAAAAATATATGGTCACAGTTGGGTTTTGTCAGAATAAACATTTACAGATAATGAACATATTTACAGTATTTTGTATAGTATGAATAAATATAAATATCACCTGAATTTTAAAGATATTGCACTAAACAGTGGGAGTATTGCACTTCAGGCATATGTCTTGGGAGATATGTTAACTGTTCAGAAGGGAGATGGCCTGTGGGAAGAAACTGTTCCTGTGCCGAGATGTTCTTGTGGCCAGTGATCTGAGTCGCCGTCTTGACGGTAACAGATCAAACAGGAGGTGTCCAGGGTGAGTGGAGTCTGTGATGATTTTACCTGCTCTCTTCCTCACTCTGGAAGAGTACAGGTCCTGGAGGGTTGGCAGGAGGGCACCAATGATCCTCTCCGCAGTCCGGACTGTCCGTTGTAGTCTCCTGATGTCTGATTTGGTAGCTGAACCAAACCAGACAGTGATGGAAGTGCATAAAACAGACTCAATAACGGCTGAGTAGAACTGAATCAGCAGCTCTTGTGGCAAGTTGAACTTCCTCAGCTGGCGAAGGAAGTACAGTCTCTGCTGGGCCTTTTTCACAATGGAGTCAATGTGATTGTCCCACTTCAGGTCCTGAGAGATGATAGTGCCCAGGAACCTGAATGACTCCACTGCTTCCACAGTGCTGTTCATGATGGTGAGTGGGGGGAGTGCTGGGCTGTTCCTCCTGAAGTCCACGATCATCTCCACTGTTTTGAGCGTGTTCAGCTCAAGGTTGTTATAACTGCACCAGACAGCCAGCTGTTCAACCTCCAGTCTGTAAGCAGACTCGTCACCGTTTTGGATGAGACCGATGACAGTGGTGTCGTCTGCAAATTTCAGGAGCTTGACAGTGGGGTCTTTAGAAGTGCAGTCATTTGTGTACAGGGAGAAGAGCAGTGGGGAGAGAACGCACCCTTGGGGGGCGCCAGTGCTGATTGTGAGTGTCTTGGATGTGTGTTTCCCCAGTCTCACTCGCTGCTGCCGGTCCGTCAGGAAGCTGGTGATCCACTGACAGATCGAGGATGGCATGGAGAGCTGGGTCAGTTTGGCTGTGAGAAGACCAGGCATGATGGTATTGAAGGCCGAACTGAAGTCCACAAAGAGGATCCTTGCATAAGTCCCTGGTCTGTCGAGATGTTGCAGGATATAATGCAGTCCCATGTTGACTGCATCATCCACAGACCTGTTTGCTCTGTAAGCAAACTGAAAGGGATCCAGCAGGGGTCCGGTGATGTCCTTCAGGTGGGCCAGCACCAGTCTTTCAAACGACTTCATGACCACAGACGTGAGAGCGACAGGTCTGTAGTCATTAAGTCCAGTGATTTTGGTTTTTTTGGGGACAGGAATGATAGTGGAGCGTTTGAAGCAGCAGGGAACTTCACACTGCTCCAATGATCTATTGAAGATCTGCGTGAAGACCGGGGCCAATTGGTCAGCGCAGGCTTTTAAACAAGCAGATGAGATGCCGTCTGGGCCTGAGGCTTTCCTAGTCTTCTGTTTTTTGAAGACTCTGCTCACGTCCTCCACACAGACCTTAAGCTCAGGTTGGATGGCAGGAGGGGGGGGGAGTGGGAGTGCAGGAGGTGATGGTGAATGTGTGAAGTGCAGATCAGACCGGGTGTGTGGTGTGAATGAGGGCTTTTCAAACCGGCAGTAAAATGAATTTAAATCGTCAGCCAGGTGTTGATTGTCCACAGATCGAGGGGATGGTGACTTGTGGTTGGTGATGTTCCTCAGGCCATTCCAGACTGATGATGGGTCGTTGGATGAAAACTGGTTTTTCAGTTTATCAGAGTAGTTCCTTTTAGCAACTCTGATCTCCTTTGTCAATCTGTTTCTGGCCTGGTTATACAAGATTTTATCCCCACTTCTGTAAGCATCCTCTTTGGCATGACGAAGGTGTTTGAGTTTCCCAGTAAACCATGGTTTATCATTAGTGAATGATAAGAATGTCCTGGTAGGAATGCATGTATCCTCACAGAAACTTATATATGATGTTACAGTATCTGTGAGCTCATCCAGATCGTTGGTAGCAGCTTCAAAAACAGTCCAATCAGTGCAATCAAAGCAGGCCTGTAGATTCTGCTCTGCTTCATTAGTCCATCTTTTTACAGTCCTTATTACAGGTTTAGCTGATTTCAGTTTCTGCCTGTAGGTCAGTATGAGATGAACCAAACAGTGATCAGAGAGCCCCAAAGCTGCCCGTGGGACCGAGTGATACGCATTTCTTATTGTGGTGTAACAGTGGTCCAGTATATTACTGTCTCTGGTGGGACATGTAACGTGCTGTCTGTATTTTGGTAGTTCACGGGAAAGATTTGCTTTGTTAAAATCCCCAAGAATGATTAAAAGAGAGTCTGGGTACCTTTGTTCCGTTTCAGCTATTTGTTCAGCCAGCTGTTGTAGCGCCGCGCTCACGCACGCGTCTGGAGGGATGTAAACATTCACGAGAATGAAAGAGGAAAATTCCCGAGGCGAGTAGAAGGGTTTACAGTTTAAGAAATGTGCCTCTAAATTAGGAGAGCACATCTTCTTCAGTGTTGTTACATCTGAACACCAACTTTCGTTAATGTAGAAACACAATCCACCACCTCTCGTTTTCCCCGTTAGCTCCGCGATGCGATCCGCTCGGAACAGCTGGAAGCCCGGCAGATGTATTGCGTTGTCCGGCATGGCTTCACTCAGCCAGGTTTCAGTGAAGCACAAAGCAGCAGAGTTTAAAAAATCCTTGTTAGTGTGGGTGAGGAGAAGAAGTTCATCCGTTTTGTTAGGAAGGGATCGGAGATTCGCGAGATGAATACTGGGGAGTGCAGTGCGCAGGCCGCGCTCGCGGAGTTTAACCAGCGCGCCGGCTCGCTTCCCGCGTTTGCGTCTGAACGCGCGTTTGAACAACAACGCTGCCCCTCCGACGAGAATGTCCTGCAAGACGTCCGAATAATCAAAAACTGTAGAAAAGGTTTCTGGTGTGTGTTTCCTAATGTCCAGTAGTTCGTCTTTGGTGAAACTGATTGGAAAAGAATGACTAAACGCAGAACAAACGAACAAAAACAACACAATAGCTGGAGAGCTCCACACCGAGGCAGCCATCTGCGGCGCCATCTTGGATGTTTTTTCATGTATTTTAACTTATTTAAAAGACAGAGTTTTAAGAGTTCCTCTCTTTTTCTTTTAAAATATACAATTTTTGTAAGAGCTACAGTTAAGTTGGCAGTTTGATAAATGCAAGTTAATTTTCAATCTTTGATTGCTAAAAATGCACATAAGTTCCTATAGAGATAGTGATACACGTTCTACTTTTTTTGCCAAATAAACGAAAAGCATGTCATCAATGTCTTCTCTCTTGCTGTATCAAAATCTCACCTAGCTTTCCTCGGAGATGGTCCCAATGTTGTGCTTAAAGTCAAGTCAAATTCAGTTTGTGCATGATTGCATGATATAACATTTTTGTTAATACTGTATCCTAAATTGTGGATAATTAAGTAAATAAATCATCTATCTTTCTATCTATCTAT
>JAPDVR010000009.1:51317455-51329955 GCA_026230005.1 Gila orcuttii | reverse complement strand
CAGAGAACATTCAAAAGTAACGTTCAAAAGTAACGTTCAGAGAACATTCAAAAGTAACGTTCAGAGAACATTCAAAAGTAACGTTCAGAGAACATTCAAAAGTAACGTTCAGAGAACATTCAAAAGTAACGTTCAGAGAACATTCAAAAGAAAAATTCAGAGAACATTCAAAAGTAACGTTCAAAGAACATTCTAAAGTAACGTTCAGAGAACATTCAAAAGTAACGTTCAGCGAACATTCAAAAGAAACATTCAGAGAACATTCAAAAGTAACGTTCAGAGAACATTCAAAAGTAACGTTCAGAGAACATTCTAAAGTAACGTTCAGAGAACATTCAAAAGTAACGTTCAGAGAACATTCAAAAGTAACGTTCAGAGAACATTCAAAAGTAACGTTCACAGAACATTCAAAAGTAACGTTCAGAGAACATTCAAAAGTAACGTTCAGAGAACATTCAAAAGTAACGTTCACAGAACATTCATATGTAACGTTCAGAGAACATTCAAAAGTAACGTTCAGAGAACATTCAAAAGAAACATTCAGAGAACATTCAAAAGTAACATTCAGAGAACATTCAAAAGTAACGTTCACAGAACATTCAAAAGTAACGTTCAGAGAACATTCAAAAGTAACGTTCAGAGAACATTCAAAAGTAACGTTCAGAGAACATTCAAAAGTAACGTTCAGAGAACTTTCAAAAGTAACGTTCAGAGAACATTCAAAAGAAACATTCAGAGAACATTCAAAAGTAACGTTCAGAGAACATTAAAAAGTAACGTTCAGAGAACATTCAAAAGTAACATTCAGAGAACATTAAAAAGTAACATTCACAGAACATTCATATGTAACGTTCAGAGAACATTCAAAAGAAACATTCAGAGAACATTCAAAAGTAACGTTCAGAGAACATTCTAAAGAAACATTCAGAGAACATTCTAAAGTAACGTTCAGAGAACATTCAAAAGTAATGTTCAGAGAACATTCAAAAGAAACATTCAGAGAACATTCAAAAGTAACGTTCAGAGAACATTCAAAAGTAACGTTCAGAGAACATTCTAAAGAAACATTCAGAGAACATTCAAAAGAAACATTCAGAGAACATTCAAAAGTAACGTTCAGAGAACATTCAAAAGTAACGTTCAGAGAACATTCTAAAGTAACGTTCAGAGAACATTCTAAAGAAACATTCAGAGAACATTCTAAAGTAACGTTCAGAGAACATTCAAAAGTAACGTTCAGAGAACATTCAAAAGAAACATTCAGAGAACATTCAAAAGTAACATTCAGAGAACATTCAAAAGTAACGTTCACAGAACATTCAAAAGTAACGTTCAGAGAACATTCAAAAGTAACGTTCAGAGAACATTCAAAAGTAACGTTCAGAGAACTTTCAAAAGTAACGTTCAGAGAACATTCAAAAGAAACATTCAGAGAACATTCAAAAGTAACGTTCAGAGAACATTAAAAAGTAACGTTCAGAGAACATTCAAAAGTAACATTCAGAGAACATTAAAAAGTAACATTCACAGAACATTCATATGTAACGTTCAGAGAACATTCAAAAGAAACATTCAGAGAACATTCAAAAGTAACGTTCAGAGAACATTCTAAAGAAACATTCAGAGAACATTCTAAAGTAACGTTCAGAGAACATTCAAAAGTAATGTTCAGAGAACATTCAAAAGAAACATTCAGAGAACATTCAAAAGTAACGTTCACAGAACATTCAAATGTAACGTTCAGAGAACATTCAAAAGTAACGTTCACAGAACATTCAAATGTAACGTTCAGAGAACATTCAAAAGTAACGTTCAGAGAACATTCTAAAGTATCGCTCAGAGAACATTCTAAAGTAACGTTCAGAGAACATTCAAAAGTAACGTTCACAGAACATTCAAAAGTAACGTTCACAGAACATTCAAATGTAACGTTCAGAGAACATTAAAAAGTAACGTTCACAGGACATTCAAATGTAACGTTCAGAGAACATTCAAAAGTAACGTTCAGAGAACATTCTAAAGTATCGCTCAGAGAACATTCTAAAGTAACGTTCACAGAACATTCAAAAGTAACGTTCAGAGAACATTCAAATGTAACGTTCAGAGAACATTCAAAAGTAACGTTCAGATAATATTCTAAAGTAACGTTCAGAGAACATTCAAATGTAACGTTCAGAGAACATTCTAAAGTAACGTTCAGAGAACATTCTAAAGTAACGTTCAGAGAACATTCAAAAGTAACGTTCAGAGAACATTCAAAAGTAACGTTCAGAGAACATTCAAAAGAAACATTCAGAGAACATTCAAAAGTAACGTTCAAAGAACATTCAAAAGAAACATTCAGAGAACATTCAAAAGTAACGTTCAGAGAACATTCAAAAGTAACGTTCAGAGAACATTCTAATGTAACGTTCAGAGAACATTCAAAAGTAACGTTCAGAGAACATTCAAAAGTAACGTTCAGAGAACATTCAAAAGAAACATTCAGAGAACATTCAAAAGAAACATTCAGAGAACATTCAAAAGAAACATTCAGAGAACATTCAAAAGTAACGTTCAGAGAACATTCAAAAGTAACGTTCAGAGAACATTCAAAAGTAACGTTCACAGAACATTCAAAAGTAACGTTCACAGAACATTCAAAAGTAACGTTCACAGAACATTCAAAAGTAACGTTCAGAGAACATTCAAAAGTAACGTTCAGAGAACATTCAAAAGTAACGTTCAGAGAACATTCAAAAGTAACGTTCACAGAACATTCATATGTAACGTTCAGAGAACATTAAAAAGTAACGTTCAGAGAACATTCAAAAGAAACATTCAGAGAACATTCAAAAGTAACATTCAGAGAACATTCAAAAGTAACGTTCACAGAACATTCAAAAGTAACGTTCAGAGAACATTCAAAAGTAACGTTCAGAGAACATTCAAAAGTAACAATCAGAGAACATTCAAAAGAAACATTCAGAGAACATTCAAAAGTAACGTTCAGAGAACATTCAAAAGTAACGTTCAGAGAACATTCAAAAGTAACATTCAGAGAACATTAAAAAGTAACATTCACAGAACATTCATATGTAACGTTCAGAGAACATTCAAAAGAAACATTCAGAGAACATTCAAAAGTAACGTTCAGAGAACATTCTAAAGAAACATTCAGAGAACGTTCTAAAGTAACGTTCAGAGAACATTCAAAAGTAACGTTCAGAGTACATTCAAAAGTAACATTCAGAGAACATTCAAAAGAAACATTCAGAGAACATTCAAAAGTAACATTCAGAGAACATTCAAAAGTAACGTTCAGAGAACATTCAAAAGTAACGTTCACAGAACATTCAAATGTAACGTTCAGAGAACATTCAAAAGTAACGTTCACAGAACATTCAAATGTAACGTTCAGAGAACATTCAAAAGTAACGTTCACAGAACATTCATATGTAACGTTCAGAGAACATTCAAAAGTAACGTTCAGAGAACATTCAAAAGAAACATTCAGAGAACATTCAAAAGTAACATTCAGAGAACATTCAAAAGTAACGTTCACAGAACATTCAAAAGTAACGTTCAGAGAACATTCAAAAGTAACGTTCAGAGAACATTCAAAAGTAACAATCAGAGAACATTCAAAAGAAACATTCAGAGAACATTCAAAAGTAACGTTCAGAGAACATTCAAAAGTAACGTTCAGAGAACATTCAAAAGTAACATTCAGAGAACATTAAAAAGTAACATTCACAGAACATTCATATGTAACGTTCAGAGAACATTCAAAAGAAACATTCAGAGAACATTCAAAAGTAACGTTCAGAGAACATTCTAAAGAAACATTCAGAGAACGTTCTAAAGTAACGTTCAGAGAACATTCAAAAGTAACGTTCAGAGTACATTCAAAAGTAACATTCAGAGAACATTCAAAAGAAACATTCAGAGAACATTCAAAAGTAACATTCAGAGAACATTCAAAAGTAACGTTCAGAGAACATTCAAAAGTAACGTTCACAGAACATTCAAATGTAACGTTCAGAGAACATTCAAAAGTAACGTTCACAGAACATTCAAATGTAACGTTCAGAGAACATTCAAAAGTAACGTTCAGAGAACATTCTAAAGTATCGCTCAGAGAACATTCTAAAGTAACGTTCAGAGAACATTCAAAAGTAACGTTCACAGAACATTCAAAAGTAACGTTCACAGAACATTCAAATGTAACGTTCAGAGAACATTCAAAAGTAACGTTCACAGAACATTCAAATGTAACGTTCAGAGAACATTCAAAAGTAACGTTCAGAGAACATTCTAAAGTATCGCTCAGAGAACATTCTAAAGTAACGTTCACAGAACATTCAAAAGTAAAGTTCACAGAACATTCAAATGTAACGTTCAGAGAACATTCAAAAGTAACGTTCAGAGAACATTCAAAAGTAACGTTCAGAGAACATTCAAAAGTAACGTTCAGAGAACATTCAAAAGTAACATTCAGAGAAGGTTCAAAAGTAACGTTCAGAGAACATTCAAAAGTAACATTTAGAGAACTTTCAAAAGTAACGTTTTGGATGGCAACATTAGCAAGACGTTCTAGATCATATTTCTGTTATAGCTGGATCAGGTGATCTGGTTAAAAGTGTTCTAGTAGTCGCTTTTGATTTCAATGAGTTTTGCCAGTGATTTCATTCTTAATCTCTCGCACAAGACGGTCAAATAACCAAGCTCATATATCCTTAAAAAAAAAAAAGAACAGCATTATTTTGAGCAAATCTGATCTCGACACTTTAACTCAGCATTGAAAACACTCTGGTTAAACCCTCAAGCCTTTTTCTCCTCTTAAACGGCAGGATGTCCGTTCACGTTCACTCCTGAAACAAACCGAGTGTAAAAACACACGTCACAAGTCATTGAGTTTTCCTTGCAGTGGAAAATGTCTTTGGCCCGGTCGGAACTGAGGCGTGTGTTTTCCTACAGGGAGTGTGTGAACCGAACAAATCAAATGTATACCTTATATAGGCAATGCAAGTCACTTTAGATAAAAGCATCTGATAAATGCGTAAATGTAAATGATTATTATGCGGGAAGGCGTTCAGGATGCATTAGTGTTTACACTCAAAGTGGTCACATGTATTTATGACTAATTACACTATTTTATGCCACCATTTATTTTTGCATGTGTTGTTTTTGTGTCGATTCACTGAATGAATTTTGCAGATCAGGTACTGACACAACAAACGCCCACAAAATTAGTGCAGATCACAGTTTGCACATAGAAATTGTGTAAGTGGTTATTATTCTTTTTTTCCTTGCCATAAATGTGCAATGTTAATTGAGTCAGGCAAGGCTGTAACAATGGCTTCAACATTGAGGGGGCAATTTAATGTTTGTAATGGTCTTTTAATTAAATAATTAAAGAATTTATCTCAATAATTAAAGAATTTGAATGCATTTAGGAGAATAATGAGAAAGCAAGAAGAAGTAAAGTAATCAATTTGAACTATTGATAGCAAATAATGTTTTTATTTTAAAATATGCACACATTGGTATGCATATAATGTTGAAAACGCAAAAACGGGAAACTTTTTATGCGTTTTTGCAGTTCATATTTACGCAACAATGGTGTTTTGGGCGCCTGAAACGCAAACTTTTGAAAGCAGTTTCAATGTGCAAGTTTTGGAAAACGGTCTCCGTGTATACAACAAAACCGTGAATCTCTGAAGACGATGACGTCATGCAGATGCGTATTACATGTTCAGTCAATAGTGTTCCATCGCCATCTACTGGCCTGGCAGAATACAATGTTTTTAGTCTTTTTCACGGATCTGTGTAAATGGGGATCGTTTTGACAATGATGTCGTCTGAGAAAAACTTCTCAGTTTTAATTATATCGTTGTCGTTTAAACATGCCCTTAGGCTACATGATTCACGTAGAAGATGCCTATTTTCAATTTAAAAACTTGAAATTGGACAAAAAAAGTTGAGTAGTTTGCATCACTGTATGTTACTAATGGTCATTTAACGTGTATATCGTGAAACAGTTATCAAACATTACATATTTAGCTGCTTTATATCTTACCAGGCCCGGCATCAAGGGGGGGCTTGGGGGGGCTTAGCCCCCCCTGCGGTGACCTCAAGCCCCTCCCCTGCAAAGCTAGGCAAGAACATAAAAACTTAATTAACTGTTTAAATAAATATAATATTACATAAAATGGGATGCTAATTCTTAATAAAAAATATTTTAAAAACAAAACATTAATTTATTCTTTCATTTTAAATTTGATAGATTTTTAATCATAGCATAGGAGATCAGGCAAAAACCTGACATGACAGTCAGACAGGAGGTAGGCGGAGATTTCTATTTCTATCAGTGTGCGTCTTGCAATTGCGTGAATCATCATTGACGTCTAGATAGAATGATCCAGCTCTTCTAGCAGGTTGGTGTAATTTTATTTATTTTTGACTACTTAGTTTGTTTATAACGCCGTCTAATATTAATCGTGATTTTAAAAATGCTTGTGTAGGCCTATAGTATACAGTGGCGGCCTTAAGCATCTGGGGGCCCGTTTCAATAACTAATATGGGGCCCTACCCACATAAACATAGAGCAGAAAAGACAAGGATTCCTGTTGGTTTGCATCAATTGTATATTATTTTATTATGTGCACTTTCAGCTTCATGAACAGGCAGCTCCACATATAAATAATCCAACCTTATTTGATTAAAAAAACTATATACAATTATACCGCGTTTTACGTTGGAATAAGCCTCGCCCTTAAATTACTATTATTTGAAGTTAACATTATACAATATACGTAGACCTACTACACCACAAAACTAGTTGAGGATAAATTCTTTAAAATTGGGGAATCCGTTGCGAACGTGAGCGCTCTGAAAGCAAAGCGACACTAAAAGACTGCTTTAAAACTTTCACAGAGACCTCAAACAGAAAGCACAAAGCCTTTCTTTAAAGTGAATTTCGTTTTGTTTTAATTGTATCTTAATTTTAATCAATGTTTCATCAACCAATTGCCTGGATTTAATAAATAAGAAGTAAATATAGCAGATAGCCTATAGGCTAATCACGAAACGGAGGCGCCGGCGCGTAAACTGGAGCTTGTCTCATAAATTAACCAAAACTCAGCCTGCTTGCCTCACAGACCTGAGAAATACATCTAAAATGTCTACTTCTAAAAAGAACATTTCAAAACGAAAGAAAACAGACTGCTCTCTGTTGTAATCCATATGAAATGTGCATTTCTCTCTGGCGCGTTCACTACTGCGAAGATCACGATCATTGTCAACTTCATCTTTGCAGGCGACAGTGTCTCCTTTTAAATTGTAAATTGTCTCCTTGCTATAGGCCTATTCGACATATTCATAATCATTATGCCGGTTCTTTGTGACAACTTTTAGGTGCTTTTGGCAGCGCCACCCTTACATGTACATGAACATGAACGCGTTCACCACAACATCAGCACCGAAAACATGGGGATTTTTTACAGTAAATTACAAGCTGCTAGTGACGTTATTTAGTTAATCGCCTGTCGCGAGTGCAAATGAAAAGTTGCAAAGCTGATTTAATCATGGTAAAACTGAATTAATTTACAAAATAGTTTTCATTTGTATTTCAGCACTTCGCGAATGACAGCGACTCTTAAAGTAGCACGTATAACGCTTTCTCGCGTGTTCATGTTAAGTGCATTTTTGGGAAACGCTCGTGGAATTGCAGAGAGCGTTCGTAACCTTGCACGTAGAGAGTGCTCTTAAGAGCTAAGATACATCGTTATTGGGAAACCCGGCCCAGAAACTTTCGTTTCACAACTTCGTAGCTCGTGGTCAATCTACCTTGGATGGTTTAGACATGGCTGAAAATCAATATCCTACAGAGAAAATGAATGGGATTTTGCTGGTCTGTTCGGGCCCCCCTTGAAGGGCGGGGCCCATTTCAATTAAAACGGGTGAAACATAGGTAAGGCCGCCAGTGTGGGTATAACCAGTCCTACTGAACCGGTTCCGAGCGGGATTCGATTCAAGGTTCGCACGCACAGCTTGCCTACGACAGTTTGAGCCAGTGCTGATGTGCGTCTTGGTCCAGTGCAAAATCAAAATACTGTTTTTTTCTTTCTTTTGTGCAATAATGGCGTAATGATAGGAATAGTTTTGTTGTAGCTATGGGCAAAATTACATGATACCGATGAAATTTCTAGATGGCCACTGAAACTTATGTGCCCCCCCATGCAGGAGGGATAGCCCACCCTGTTAAAATGTTCTGGCGCGGGGGCTGTATCTTACCTCAGACGCTCTTCCACCGTTAAACTGAAGAGGCGCTAATGCTCGTGCCCGGCTCAAAGCACCGCCTTCTTTGATTTGATTGGCAGTCATTTGAACAATGATGCGCGCGGATAGACCGCTCAGGCAGAGCAACCTAAACTTTTTTTAAATGCATTTTAACGTATTTAAACACAGATCAGTGCATAGCTGCTGGTTTAGTTGAAGTGATTAACTTGCACGTGAATAATGCGCAGTTTTTAACGCATGCACTAATGGATCAGGATATGAAGCCCTGCATCAGGAGTCGCTCTCTCTGGTTTGACTAATCAACGTGGACGGTCGCTCTCCTGGTCGCTAGGTAACACACACTCCGTTTGACAGCTTTGGAGATTCACAGGTGTACATTTTGGAGATTGAATTTGCTCAGTGAACGCGCGCGCGTGTGTATGTGTGTGTGTTATTATACTATTATTCTTTCGCACACAGCTGATAACAGGTGAATCTGATCACAGTAAGATGCACACCTGAGCTTCTGGAGACAAATACATTGGCTACAAAAGGTCCCTTAGACATTTGGACACTTATAAAAGTCAGAATGCCATTGCCTTTGATGATGAATTATCAAAACAAGTCGTTTATTGAAAATCAAGATGCAGAAACACACTTGTCTTGTACTATCAAAACATTTGAGGGATAGAAGTTTGTTTGGTTTAAAAAAGCATTTATGCATTTAGCAGATGCTTTTATCTAAAGCAATTCTTCAAAAGGCCAGCCATTTTTGCAAACCATAAAAAAATATTATTTAGAAGAAAATAGTTTAATTCAATGCATTACCGTTTCTTTGTAACTGTGAAATTTACTGGAGATTTCTGACTGAAAATTGTTTCTAAACCCATTTTCTTCAGTGTAATGCCAGGTTTATTAGACAACTGACTGACAGTGTAAGTAGAAAATGTCGGAACTAAAGATCCCTGATCTGCTTTTGATGCAACATTCCCACACATGATATTTGTGCATAAAATCCTTTTATTTTAGGCAGCTGAGACGGGCTTGTTCTCAGTCCTGCATAGGGTTCGGTATCGTTTTAATCTTAACCATTCCGATTTCGATTCTGCTTATCAATTCCTAAATTTGATTCCAATATGGTAAAACAACCTTAGATATCATCCATATTCAGTGTTATTGCACAACACGTAACTGTATCTGAATATCATGAACAGAAATCGACAGCCAAAGAACACTTACACAAGGAAAGTTTGCCTGTGGTTTAAAAACACCATAGAAGAACAACTAGCCGAACTAATATAAACTTCTAGCATTATTAAACACGAGTAAACACTCAGTTATTAAACAACAACAAACAAAAAATTAGCAATCGCAACAAATAGACACAAATGAACAAAGATACGATTGAAATAAAGTTTTAAGATTTTCAGGTTGAGAAACGGTAACTAAATGTAAAATAACTGCAGTTTATAAATAAAATCTACATTACAAATATAGTTAGAGAAGTGATTGAGTGAAGAACGAGTGAATCTTCTCTTCTTCTGTTGTGTGATTAGTGTTATTATAGAGCAGGAATATTAGTGCTGTCACTTTAAGAGCTGCACGCATCCAATATACTGATACACACACACACAGAACACACACTCTCTCGCTTCAGTGATTTACACTCATGCTCAAATGCTCTCAGAGGAATCCAAATATTCATTTTATAACAAGTATCCGATTCCAGAATTGAAATTGATTTTCGATCCCCAACCCAGTCCTGCAGGACTCTGAGAAACTTCTCTTTGTGTCGACAGCATCTCACCTCTTGGCATTTCAGCTGATTTAAGGAGCCGTGTTTTCTGGTCCAGGTGGAGAACTGAGCAGTTCAGGAGGGAGTGTGTGTGTTTGACTTTCAGAACGGGCTGTTTTCTGTTTGTTTTGGGACATTCAGACGGACACGAAGACAAGTGGAAAATGAGATTGTGTGTTTCGGTGCTGGACGACCCGATGGAAAGCTTGGACTGAAGCCAGAGGCCGAAGAGAACCGGTCTGAGCTTATCAGACTCAACACATTGCCTCTTACACACACACACACACACACACCCACACACACACACACACTCTTCACAAGTACACAAACAACTTCCACTTTCTAGTGAATCAGGGGACGTTAAATGTTTTATCTGGTTGTGTTTGTTTGTGCTGGAATTCTCTGATATCCGCTGTCATATGTGAATTATGAGCCAATTTCCACAGTTAATAGATTTACTTCTCGTCCAAACTCGTGGGTTTTGATCTTTGACCTTTCAGCCCCTCCTCGCCATCGTTTAAACCCTTGATTCGGTCACGCTTCCCTTTTCCCCCCGTTTGTGCCTGAGATCCGGAGTAATATCCGGGATCCAAGCCTGCAATGTAAAAAGAATTGTTAAAAACTCATTCAATCATTCAGATTTTTAGGTTCTCTCAACTATTGTTTTATAAAATTTGTCCCACGTAACACTCTTTCTTTCTTTCAGTTGAATTTGTTTGTTTAATACAATTTTTTTTTTGATATTGTAGGATCAATGAATAGTTTTACATCATTGCACAAAAGGCCCCTCCCACTAGTACAATAAGCCACACCCACTGGCACAATAGACCCGCCCACTGGCATTAAGTCGCTTATGAATAATGTTTTTAATAGTTTCCTGTGCAGTGATATTAGCCAATCATAACACTGTGAGTTTACCAGCCTTAACCCTCTGGTGCTCTTCAGTCATTTTTGACCGAAGAATTTTATGTTTTTTATTTTTTACTCCATCGGAATGGTACAAAACTTGGTAAAGGTTTTGGCACTTGCTGTGTGAACACACCAAAACATCATGAACATGATTTGAACAGGTTAAATGGTCCTGAAAACAATAGTCACACTTGTGTTTCTCGCAAAAAAAAGGGAAATGAATGCGAGAGTTTCCTCTAGTGGAAGCGTTCGGTACTGCACTGCAACAACATCTCACTGAACGCTCATTTACTGAGATATCAGCTCACATGTGGAGCACAGCGTGTTGAGATTTATGACTTTGATTTTCTCACAGTTTTAGAGTAAAACGTGTTTTTGAAAATATATATTTCATATAAAAATTGAAAATAGTATTTTTGTGCATTTTTCATAACAATAAACAAAATTCTGTTACTTTTTAAAACTTTTCACTTCAGCAATAATCTTCAAGTGTCGTGTTTGAGAAGAGATCAAACTTCAGTCTGTCGCTCTAAAGCGTTCAAGATTTACCAGTTTAAATAAGAAATTTAATTGTCAGATCTGTGCTCAAAAAGTGAATAAATGGATTTTAAATACAATGTAAATATAATTTAGTATGAAAAAATCCCTTAAACATACAAAATATTAAATAAAAAACATTATCAAACTTAAAATATAGTTCTGTTATGATCCAGCAAGGATGAATCGGAGAGTGAATTCAAACGCAAGCACTTTAATTAAACAAACAGGTAATCCACTGAAATACAGAACAAAGAACTCGGGACCGGGACACGGAACAGCTACAGAAAACGTCTCACATCAAACAACGACCGACAAACACCAACTGAAGAACAAGGGTATAAATACACAGGCAAACAAGATAAACAAGATAACAAGGGGATGTGGCTAATCAGAAACACATGGGGAGACTAATCAACAAAACGGGGACCAGCTGAACATAAAAAGACAGGGAAACACATGACAGACAAAAACAAGGAACAAAACACAAAACCCACACCGTGACAAGTACATTTATTTCATTGACAAAAAAAGGCGCAGAATGAAGGTTGAAAAAATCCTTTTTCCGCATTTGTATGGAGAGAGGGCTTTATAGATGGAGAGAGAGATGGATGGATGAATCTCGGTCTTTAAGCTCCATTAGAAGAGCTTTATATTCAGTGTAATGAACTCAAGGGTACGGGAAGGAGAACACACACACACACACACACACACACACTCTCTCTCTCTCTTTCTCTCACACACACACACACACACACACTCTCTCTCTCTCTCTCTCTCTCTCTCTCACACACACACTAACACTCACTCACACATACACACACACACACTCATTCAGGGTTAATGTAAATGTGAGTTCACTCCAGCTCAAACACGTTTAGACTCTTTATGTTGGTTTCGTCAGATGATCTGGAAGAATTTTTAAAAGTGCTTCATTTGTTTCCATTATAAAAACACACCAGATTTAAAGGAATGAAAGGCTCTTCTGATTGGTGTG
>JAPDVR010000009.1:51309955-51312455 GCA_026230005.1 Gila orcuttii | reverse complement strand
TGATTGAACATAGAATTTATTACACATCAACTTTTAGGCTTCGACGGCCACGATTGTTTTCTTCCAGAAAATGCATCTGAATTGATATTTAAATATATTTTCAGACCAAAACAGTTTGATTACCAACATTTTATATGAGTGAGTCTTCATTAGATTAGTTCAAACAGCTGATTCGTTTAGGAATGAAGAGATAGTGTGTGTTTGAGTGTGAAACACAGGACTCTCTCTATGAGTGAGCTTTAAGCGGGCGGGCGGGGCCAATAGCCTCGGGTCTGGAGCGCCGGCCCTAAACCTGCGGTGTTTACACTAAAACACACCCGTAACACACCTCTCTGGAACAGCGTCACACACACACACATCAGTTCACCAGCACATGGAAGTTTGATCAGAAAACGAATCCGAAAGTAATCACTGGAAACAGCGAGATCGCAAAACAAACATGATAAAAGCGAGCGTTTGCTGGCATTCTTGTTGTTTACTTGAATATTTAAAACCCAAGCATCGATGTTTTACCACAGGTTTACAATAAAAAGTCATACATTGATCTTAATTAATTCATTTGTGTGAAAATTGTACATTAGCCACACAGAAATAAAGTGGTTTACTGTTAGGTCTATTTCACAAAAGAAAGAGGACACTAGTCAGCCGTGTCGGTTTCTGTTTATTTAGTAGTTATAGTTGATATATTTACATCACATTTAGAAAGAATGATAATTTCTGCAAATATGCCATCAGAAATACGACCTGAAGTTTAGCATCTCTCCCAGAAGGCTAGTTATAGTTTCAGTCAGAGTAACAGAGGAAGCTCTCGAAAGAAAAGTTGCTTTATTTTAGGATAGCTGGTATAAAGAGGCTACTGACAGATTCAGTAAAACAGGATTGTGATCGCCTTTATGATTTCTCTGATTTCTTCAAGCGTTCATGTTTACCATGTTTACTATGGTAATGGTTAGTGATGTGCATAGTCTTTTGCATCGCGTATGAATATTTCTGTCAGAATCCACATCGGATCACAGATAGAAGATTCCCACATGAAAGTCTTTTGAGCTAAAATAACGGTAAAGTCAGTGATGCGGATGTTAGCGGGAGAGTCTCCCGACTCCGGTGCACTCCTCCTCCTGCCGGATCAGGGCCAGAGGGTACATATACAGGTCCTTCTCAAAAAATTAGCATATTGTGATAAAGTTCATTATATTCCATAATGTAATGATAAAAATTAAACTTTCATATATTTTAGATTCATTGCACACCAACTGAAATATTTCAGGTCTTTTATTGTTTTAATACTGATGATTTTGGCATACAGCTCATGAAAACCCAAAATTCCTGTCTCAAAAAATTAGCATATTTCATCCGACCAATAAAATAAGTGTTTTTAATACAAAAAAAAGTCAACCTTCAAATAATTATGTTCAGTTATGCACTCAATACTTGGTCGGGAATCCTTTTGCAGAAATGACTGCTTCAATGCGGCGTGGCATGGAGGCAATCAGCCTGTGGCACTGCTGAGGTGTTATGGAGGCCCAGGATGCTTCGATAGCGGCCTTAAGCTCATCCAGAGTGTTGGGTCTTGCGTCTCTCAACTTTCTCTTCACAATATCCCACAGATTCTCTATGGGGTTCAGGTCAGGAGAGTTGGCAGGCCAATTGAGCACAGTAATACCATGGTCAGTAAACCATTTACCAGTGGTTTTGGCACTGTGAGCAGGTGCCAGGTCGTGCTGAAAAATGAAATCAGATGGAAGCATGTAGTGCTCCAAAATCTCCTGATAGCTAGCTGCATTGACCCTGCCCTTGATAAAACACAGTGGACCAACACCAGCAGCTGACATGGCACCCCAGACCATCACTGACTGTGGGTACTTGACACTGGACTTCAGGCATTTTGGCATTTCCTTCTCCCCAGTCTTCCTCCAGACTCTGGCACCTTGATTTCCGAATGACATGCAAAACTGAGCAACAGTCCAGTGCTGCTTCTCTGTAGCCCAGGTCAGGCGCTTCTGCCGCTGTTTCTGGTTCAAAAGTGGCTTGACCTGGGGAATGCGGCTCCTGTAGCCCATTTCCTGCACACGCCTGTGCACGGTGGCTCTGGATGTTTCTACTCCAGACTCAGTCCACTGCTTCCACAGGACCCCAAGGTCTGGGATCGGTCCTTCTCCACAATCTTCCTCAGGGTCCGGTCACCTCTTCTCGTTGTGCAGCGTTTTTTGCCACACTTTTTCCTTCCCACAGACTTCCCACTGAGGTGCCTTGATACAGCACTCTGGGAACAGCCTATTTGTTCAGAAATTTCTTTCTGTGTCTTACCCTCTTGCTTGAGGGTGTCAATGATGGCCTTCTGGACAGCAGTCAGGTCGGCAGTCTTACCCATGATTGCGGTTTTGAGTAATGAAACAGGCTGGGAGTTTTTAAAAGCCTCAGGAATCTTTTGCAGGTGTTTAGAGTTAATTAGTTGATTCAGATGATTAGGTTAATAGCTCGTTTAGAGAACCTTTTCATG
>JAPDVR010000009.1:51302455-51307455 GCA_026230005.1 Gila orcuttii | reverse complement strand
GTTTTGAGCATAGACCTGAAAATTACCTTTCCAGCTTAAACTGATAAATCTTGAACGCTTTAGAGCGACAGACTGAAGTTTGATCTCTTCTCAAACACGACACTTGAAGATTATTGCTGAAGTGAAAAAAGTTTTAAAAAGTGAACTTAAAAAAAGTTCAAAAAGTAGTTACTGTTAAATTTTTATATGAAATATATATTTTCAAAATCATGTTTTACTCTAAAACTGAGAAAATCAAAGGCATAAATCTACACAAGTTGTCTTGTGAATGTGAGGTTGATATCTCAGTAAATGAGCGTTCAGTGAGAGTGTGTTTGGCTGCAGTTCCAAACGCTTCCACTAGAGGAAACTCTCTCACGCCGGTTTCACCCCTTATTTACACTGCACACGTCTGCGGCTGCGACACGGCTGCGACACGGCTACCGGAGCTGATCGCGTCCACTCGAGTCAATGCTTGTGTTTACACCAGCCGTGACGCGGTGCGTTTCAGAAATTCCCAGAAGTCTCCGCGCCGCTTCGCTAACTGTACGTTCACACCGCCGTCGACTTGAGCTTACAAAGCTACCGGAAGTCATTCATTTTTAATGGAAGCTGGCTTCTCTCAGCTGCAAGGAGCATCAAATCCATCGGCGTCGCGTTTTGAGTGTCAATCAGAAAGTTGAAAGTAGCTCAACTTTATGGTAATGAGCTATGACGCGGTTCAGCGGCAAGAAGCGGCAAAACCATAGACAGTAAAAGAAATGGACACAGCGACCCCCTTGATTTCAACGGAGAAAACTGAAGCCCGATTATTGCACTTCCTGCCTGATGGCTGAGCGACTGCGCAGGCTCAAACTGAGTTTGACGACAGTCTGACAGTTGTAAATCTTCAATTAGCTCTGCCAAGACAAATCTGAATCACTTACTTCCTCACAAACGTTGTTGAAATATTTTGTCCTGTTGCTTTTATGGACTCTCTATCTATGAGCTTCTCCCTTGACTTTATCCCTCTATGTCCCCCCCGATTGCCTCATAGACAGTAAAAGTTTGCATGCAAGCTTCTCCTCTTGTCTATACGGTAATTTCTCTACTGTGCGACAGAGAGTCGCGTGGTTATGACGCAATCGTTAGCCTATTTTTACAAAAACGGCTTCTACGGGGCCATAATGTAAGATAGAAAGTAATGGAGCCTTTTATACATTGTCGTGTTTCTTTAGAAATAAATAATGGACAAATGAAGTCTTTGGACGCCTCAGATGTAAAGTTATTCGCTGTCAAATTGACGCCAAAATGAATGGGAGTCAATGGAATGCTAACAGCAGGTGATGGTCTGCTACAATGGCGGCTCCCGCGAGGCTTCAGTTTCCGGCTGATGGATTACCCCCTTGGGCAAAACGGCAGCAACCAATTGGAATATAGACATCTTTCGCGCTGGCTGATTCCGGAGAAACATACGATGTAAACTTTCGTTCCTACCAAAACATTAGTTCCGAGAAATGGAGGAGAAGCTAATCATCGCCGTTGCTGGGTTTCCTATCATTTATGATATGACGTTGTTTGTACATATATAACGGTCCTTGAAGGTTTCATGAACCCAAAATCTCTGAGCTCTACGTCTTCTCCGCAAATACAGCAAACACAACAACTTTGCGATGATCCATAATGATCCAGTGATACACATTTGAGGATGAGCGCAACTTGGAAATATTGGAAATATTTACGAACGCTCTTTTTAAGCGGGAATGCAAATCATTTGCTCGCTGTAACTCCGATGTGACCAATTGCACTAGATGCAAATAATAATAATATTTTTTTTTTCAACCAAATGTGACCAAAACGGTTATAAATGCTGTCATTATAAAAGGTTTGGTGTCAGTGTATAGCTTGTTTTTTCTGTTTACATTTCATGTTGTGACACTTCTCTTCTCTGGAACATTGAATGCTGCTACGTCAGAGCGGCCAAAGCGTCAACAAGCCTCAACAAGCTTCCCCGTACTTTTGACTAGCGTCCTTGACAGGGCGGCCAGAGCTTCTTTGCCGCTCAAGTCAGCGGCGGTGTGTACGTAATGCTGTGTTCACACCAAACGCGAATAGAGCGTCAAATTCACGTCTATCGCGACTAGTTGAACGCTTGAACATTTTGAATCCATTCGCGCGTCCAGAGCAAATAGGAGGCGAAATCCGCTTCTTGTGGGAGGGGCGAGTGCTAGGCGGTTCTCTGTTTGCAAGATGGCTGATGTTGATCGAGCATTCATATATTGGCATAAGAACATGTCATGCTGACATCATGCTGACAATCATAAACAAAAGCACGTGGTGTCACAGGCGGTGGTCTGGGTTGAGAAGCGTAAAGTTATTTATGATCCACATAATGTGCTTTATAACTTGCAGGCAAAGGAAAAAGCATGGGATGAAGTTGCAGTGGCTCTTGGTGCCGATGGTAAGTCATTTAAAAGTGTTTTTGACAACCTTTCCCTGGCCCGAGCGAACAACTCAGCTCAATATAGACAGATATATAGAATAGACAGATTCATATAGCACACATACAGTACAGACATCTATGATGTGCATGATTTTGTTGAATTTTTGACTTTTTTTTGAGAATTAACTCAATACAGTAGGTCTCTATTAAGAACTTTGCTGTTTACAGACATTTATGAATGATCTTTAAGATGTTTATGATGGGTAATGTTTGTAAATTAGATGTGTATCAGATATTTCATGAATGCGCTGCCCCCGCTCACCACACGCGCTGCTGACGCGCCGCTCCCACTCACCACATGTGCTGCTGACGCGTCGCTCCCGCTCACCACACGCGCTGCTGACGCGCTGCTGACGCGCTGCTGACGCGCTGCTGACGCGCTGCTGACGCGCCGCTCCCGCTCACCACACGCGCTGCTGACGCGCCGCTCCCGCTCACCACACGTGCTGCTGACGCACCGCTCCCACTCACCCCACACACGCTGCTGACACGCCGCTCCCACTCACCACACACGCTGCTGATGCGCCGCTCCCGTTTACCACACGTGCTGCTGACACGCCGCTCCCGCTCACCACACGTGCTGCTGACGCGCTGCTCCCGCTCACCACACGTGCTGCTGACGCGCCGCTCCCGCTCACCACACACGCTGCTGACACGCCGCTCCCGCTCACCACACGCGCTGCTGACGCGCCGCTCCCGGTCACCACACACGCTGCTGACGCGCCGCTCCCGCTCACCACACACGCTGCTGACGCGCCGCTCCCGCTCACCCAAAACGCTGCTGACGCGCTGCTTCCGCTCACCACACACACTGCTGACGCGCCGTTCACGCTCACCACACACGCTGCTGATGCGCTGCTCCCGCTCACCACACGTGCTGCTGACGCGCCGCTCCCGCTCACCACACTGACACGCCGCTCCCGCTCACCACACGCGCTGCTGACGCCCCGCTCCCTTTCACCACACACGCTGCTGACGCGCTGCTCCCGCTCACCACACACGCTGCTGACGCGCCGTTCACGCTCACCACACTCGCTGCTGACGCGCTGCTCCTGCTCACCACACTCGCTGCTGACGCGCTGCTCCCGCTCACCACACGCGCTGCTGACGCGCCGTTCACGCTCACCACACGCGCTGCTGATGCGCTGCTCACGCTCACCACACGCGCTGCTGACGCGCCGCTCACGCTCACCACGCGCAACGCTGCTCCAGATCACCACATGCGCTGCTGACTCGCTGCTCCTGCTCACCACATGTGCTGCTGACGCGCTGCTCCCGCTCACCATACACGCTGCATGTCACGGTGCTCACGTTCACCATACACGCTACTCCCGCTCACTATACGCTCGCGTGCAGTGTGAAACCGGCGTCAATCATTTCCAATGCGTCGATCATTTATGACCGCGAGAAACACAAGTGTGACTATTGTTTTCAGGGCCATTAAACCTGTTCCAAACATGTCCATGATCATTTGTTCACACAGCAAGTGCCAAAACCTTTATAAAAACACATGTAAACCAAGGTTTTTTTCTCCATTCTGTCACTGATGGAGTTTTGGTTCCTTGCCACTGTTGCCTTTTCGCCTTTCTTCGCCTTTGTTGCCATTGGCTTTTGGCTTGCTTAGTTGGGGACACTTAATTTTGTATTTAACAATACTATTACAACATTATTTTCCTGTTATCTCAGTAAAGCTGCTTTGAAACAATCTCTATTATAAAAGAGATTGTTCCGGCTATATAAATAAAGGTGACTTGACTTGACTTGTTCGGTCAAAGATAACAGAAGATCATCAGAGGTCAAGCAGGAATCCTTAGTTGATCAAATAGTGAATTAAACATGAAATATCTTGATTTTGAGTTGTGAGAGCTGATTTTAATGCTTGTTTTGTCTTATTTTAATTCATTTTTAGTCACGGTGTGGCTGTGCAGGATTATTCATGTGTTTTTCTGCTGTTTATTGTTGTCCTCTCTTCTTTCCTATGTTTAAACACCTGCTTTGTTCTCTCTCTCTCTTTCTCTCTCTCTCTCTCTCTGTCAGTCATGGTCTTTTGCCAGAGTAATTACACACTATGAGGTAAATGGCGCTGTGTTCTTCCCTCTCGTTTTACACTCTCATTTTGTCCTATCCATACGGATGAAGCTGCTGTGTGTGTGTGTGTGTGTGTGTGTGTGTGCGTGTGTGTGTGTGTGTGTGTGTGTGTTTATGCCATATGAATATCACATGTGATGTGTGTTGTAATGTGTGTGTGGGATCTGTGGGTCACTCTACAGGTGGGAAATTATAATGCAAACCTTCTGTCTGTCAGAGAGTGATCAGTCAAGCACACAGCAGTCAGATCTCAGACACACACACACACACACACACACGCTGTGACCGTAAAACCAACACAAGCTCACACACTCCTTGCCTTTCTGTCCGTGTGTTTATTCACCGTTCTCTCTGTCTATCTCAGTGTTATTGTAGGATTATTTATATACTATTAAAGCTAATGATCGACCGATATACCAGCCTATATTACACGTTTTTATAAGTTATTACC
>JAPDVR010000009.1:51279955-51297455 GCA_026230005.1 Gila orcuttii | reverse complement strand
TTTTTTCCCTCACTGCGCCCGCGCGAAAACAGAATCTTAACCATTTCAATCTGCAGCAAAAAAAAAACAAAAAAAAAACGAAGAGGGAACTCTTTAAGTTCTGTAGTTCAAACTAGCTACAAATTACTGTTGCTTACCTCAAATTACTGTTGCTTACCTCAAATTACTGTTGCTTACCTCAAATTACTGTTGCTTACCTCCAGTTTGTCCAGTTATTGCCCACGTCTTCCAAGCCACCTGCGATGTAGCACCGTGCCTCTTTTATTAATTTGTTAAACAATGTTTTTGAAATAAACCTGTTTTTAATTTTCATTGATGACTAATTATTGCAGTGTTCGGACATATTATAGACTGTTAATATAATGATATGCCTATAATTCATTGTAATCGACCTAAATGTTTTAGACAATTTTCAATGAGGATCCTCATTGAAAATTGTCTAAAGCATTTAGGTCGATTACAATGAATTATAGGCATATCATTATATTATTATTATTTTATTATTCCTCGAGGAGTAAGCTTCTATGTAATATTTTATTATCCTCACAGCGCGGTGATGTGCTGTAAAATTATTGCGTGGCAAATTAATTATAATAGCAGATCAATTTAATAATAAAATTAGCCTTCCCTAATACAATAATACTAATAATAATTTAATACATGAATTGGAAGTGCTAAATCATCTTGATATTGATAGCTGATGCTTGTTTTGACAATATCTGATACATGATATCGTCTAGGCGCAACCCAGCACGGGGGTTTATCGCACATCTTTCACATGTATAGTGTGAGCAGTCAAGTCGCAGCTCGACGTTCGGACCGTATAGTGTGAGCACATAATTCCTGAACTTTGGCTTTTTCATCGCATGCGATTTACGCGTTCAGTGTGAGTAGGAACCTTGCTGAAATCGCACAGACATCGCACAGTGTATGCCCGCCTTTACTGTGCATCAAAAAGGAGTTTAAAAAACCAGGTTGACCTGCTGACCTCATCAATTAGTCCCTTAATCAATTAATGCTGATTTTATTGATTAGTTGTTGCAGTTTATCAGCTTCCCAGAAAACTAAGAACATTTCACTAACATTCACATTAAGTTATTCAAATGTTATTTTCTGAATGTTGTGTGAACGTTAACAGAATATTTTATATCATTCTTCAAACATTATGGGAATGAATGTAACTTAATGTGAATGTTAGTGAAATGCTCTCGGAGCGTTACTTTAGAATGTTCTCGGAGCGTCACTTTAGAATGTTCTCGGAGCGTCACTTTAGAATGTTCTCGGAGCGTTACTTTAGAATGTTCTCGGAGCGTCACTTTAGAATGTTCTCGGAGCGTCACTTTAGAATGTTCTCGGAGCGTTACTTTAGAATGTTCTCGGAGCGTTACTTTAGAATGTTCTCGGAGCGTTACTTTAGAATGTTCTCGGAGCGTTACTTTAGAATGTTCTCGGAGCGTTACTTTAGAATGTTCTCGGAGCGTCACTTTAGAATGTTCTCGGAGCGTCACTTTAGAATGTTCTCGGAGCGTCACTTTAGAATGTTCTCGGAGCGTTACTTTAGAATGTTCTCGGAGCGTTACTTTAGAATGTTCTCGGAGCGTCACTTTAGAATGTTCTCGGAGCGTCACTTTAGAATGTTCTTGTCAGGGTGCAACAAAGGGATCCAAATGCAAAGGTAACTTAAATCAAAGTCTTTAATGTTCAACAACAATGGCAGTCTGTAGTCGATTACACAGAACTGGAACTCAAAAGATGCTCTCCAGGAAGACAGCTTAACAGAAGATATTAGTCAGGAGAGAAAAGGTGGAGCAGAAAGTTCTCTTGGCCAGTAGGCACTCGTCCTTGTAGAAAGCAGCTCGAGCAGAGTAGCTTAGTCGAGGCTCACCACAGCAGATGACAGGAAACAGGTAACACTAAGACGAACGCTGCTACACAAGACATGACACGGTGAGAATATGCTGACAAGACGAGAGAGCATAACACACACACAATAATCCGACACAGAACAGAGAGAGCAAACACCAGAAGTAGACAGAGTAATCAGACGAGACGAGAAACAGGTGTAACTGCAAATCAGCGTGAGTGCTGATTGAGATAATCAACAGGTGATGTCAGAGTGCAAACATGAAAGTGTGTGTGTGCTGGTGTGTGAGTGAGATGAGTGTGTGTGATAGTGTAAGAGAGAACAGAGAAGCAACCCAAATCCTGACAGTTCTCTGAACGTTACTTTTGAATGTTCTCTGAACAATATTTTAGAATGTTCTCTCCGCAACAAGTAATATTTCAAAAAAACCTATTAAAAAATAGATAACTTTCTATTAACGTACTGGAAGAACGTTTGTTCATAACTTTGAGAGAACATTCCCAGAACATTCCCTGTTACTCAGACGTCTCTCCTGATCTGCTGAAAGGCAGACTGTGGTAAATAGTTGCTAGTTCTAGTAACATTACAGGTTATTTCACGTTTGATTGTCGACACAGCTGTTGGGCAGAGGATTCTGCTCAGTCTTCAAATCATTGTTTTATGTAGCCGGCTACAATTTATGTTCTTTGCACTGTGGCTAAGCATAATGGAAAATGAAAATATAATGATTATTTCCTAAAAAGCTCCAGTTATAATGGTTAGTAGACCCCTGGGCCTGTGTGATATTGAGTGCTGTACAAACAACAAACAGAATAACCCCCCCCCCACACACACACACACTCACACTCACACACACAGGGTTATTGTCGTGGCTCTTATATCTGATGATCTGTATTCAGTGTTAATGGCCACTCATTATGACAGAGTGATTTTAGAGGAAGAAAGAGCGAGTGAAGTTTAGAAGAATATCCGCATCTTTAATGGCCCCTCTCTCTCTCTCTCTCTCTCTCTCTCTCTTTCTCTCTCTCTCATTACAGTACGGAACATGATTGGCTCTTTGTTTAGACGGTGCTATAATTTATTTCTCCGATGAGTTATTCCCTCCATCCGGTTGGTGTTTCTGCGACTGATCCAGGAATCAGTGAGATCCGCTAGTCACTGTCTCGTCACGGGCAACTAGTCAACTAGTCAGTCACGGTCTCGTCAGGGACAGCTAGTTAACCAGTCACTGTCTCGTCACGGGCAGCTAGTTAACCAGTCAGTCACGGTCTCGTCGCGGGCAGCTAGTTAACCAGTCAGTCACGGTCTCGTCACGGGCAGCTAGTTAACCAGTCAGTCACGGTCTCGTCACGGGCAGCTTGTTAACCAGTCAGTCACGGTCTCGTCAGGGGCAGCTAGTTAACCAGTCAATGTCTCGTCACGGGCAGCTAGTTAACTAGTCAGTCACCATCTCGTCAGGGGCAGCTAGTTAACCAGTCACTGTCTCGTCACGGGAAGCTAGTTAACCAGTCAGTCACGGTCTCGTCGCGGGCAGCTAGTTAACCAGTCAGTCACGGTCTCGTCACGGGCAGCTAGTTAACCAGTCAGTCACGGTCTCGTCACGGGCAGCTTGTTAACCAGTCAGTCACGGTCTCGTCAGGGACAGCTAGTTAACCAGTCACTGTCTCGTCACGGGCAGCTAGTTAACCAGTCAGTCACGGTCTCGTCGCGGGCAGCTAGTTAACCAGTCAGTCACGGTCTCGTCACGGGCAGCTAGTTAACCAGTCAGTCACGGTCTCGTCACGGGCAGCTTGTTAACCAGTCAGTCACGGTCTCGTCACGGGCAGCTAGTTAACCAGTCAGTCACGGTCTCGTCCCGGGCAGCTAGTTAACCAGTCAGTCACGGTCTCGTCGCGGGCAGCTAGTTAACCAGTCAGTCACGGTCTTGTCACGGGCAGCTAGTTAACCAGTCAGTCACGGTCTCGTCACGGGCAGCTAGTTAACCAGTCAGTCACGGTCTCGTCACGGGCAGCTAGTTAACCAGTCAGTCACGGTCTCGTCACGGGCAGCTAGTTAACCAGTCAGTCACGGTCTCGTCGCGGGCAGCTAGTTAACCAGTCAGTCACGGTCTCGCCGCGGGCAGCTAGTTAACCAGTCAGTCACGGTCTCGTCGCGGGCAGCTAGTTAACCAGTCAGTCACGGTCTCGTCACGGGCAGCTTGTTAACCAGTCAGTCACGGTCTCGTCAGGGGCAGCTAGTTAACCAGTCAATGTCTCGTCACGGGCAGCTAGTTAACTAGTCAGTCACCATCTCGTCAGGGGCAGCTAGTTAACCAGTCACTGTCTCGTCACGGGAAGCTAGTTAACCAGTCAGTCATGGTCTCGTCACGGGCAGCTAGTTAACCAGTCAGTCACGGTCTCGTCACGGGCAGCTAGTTAACTAGTTAACCAGTCAGTCACGGTCTTGTCACAGGCAGCTAGTTAACCAGTCAGTCACGGTCTCGTCACGGGCAGCTAGTTAACCAACTAGTCACTGGATGTTTGTTCTGCTGAGTTTGACTCACACTGGGCTGGCGGTCCTTCTCTGTGGAAAACACTGATGTTTCTGTTTCTCTCGCAGTGATGATGAATATGAGCTCTTCAGTCGTGACGTTGATCTGAAGGCCCATGTGAAGACCAATAGTGTTTCCAGTGGATCTAAGCTACAGAAGCTCTGTGGTTATTACCTTTTATTGTTATTGTTAACTATTGCGACATAAAATATTTACCCCCAAGATTTAAAGTAGATATTCTAATAATTTAACACTTTGGCATGTTCATGATTCTCTGGTGTTGGTTTAACGACCACATGACATGCATGTGAGTGAGTGTGTGTGTGTGTGTGTGTGTGTGTGTGTGTGTGTTTGTTCTCTTTCATAGGTTCACTCAACGCTGCGGAAAGCGCAGTGGGATATCCTCTGGATGTGCCGATTGCCTGAAGCCCTATAGAATCACGCCAATTCATTGGCTGATGGCGCTCGCGCAAAGCTGGCTCCGCCCCGACGCTCTTACGTCGTAGCATGACGAACGCGCGCGCGCCATCCTCTCCTCAGATTTCTCTGCCTTCACGAAGCGGTCACATCTTTCCCTTCGTTCGGTTTTTTTCTGAGCCCGAATTTTTCTAATTCAACTACAGCTTTCGTCTCAACACTTCAGCGACTGGCATAAGTGGAACTCTGTTCTCCTTACAGTGAAGTGTCATGGATTATCGACGCTGTTCTCCGCCATGCGTTCGTTTCATTTCGAACGACGACCCTCACAGTAAGTGTGTTAAATGTATGGGTTTTCGCATGCGCGTGAGGCTGTATTAGGATTGTCAAAATGTAAATTTTGTGACAATCTCCTTCTCAAAACCCTCCGCTCTAGACTCGCGGTTTTTGAGAAGGAGTCATTCGTTTCCCCCCGTCGCGCTCCCGAGACCGCTGAGGCCTCTCGTGGATCCGCGGCCTGGGGCTCGGATGTTGAGCTCGAGGATATTGAGTACGAGCAGACGGGCCTCGCCCTTTCTCTCCCTCCCTCCCCCGAGCACGCACGTGGCGCGGTTGAATTCGCGCATGATTATTTATGCCCCAGCCCGGGAGCCCGCGAATCGGTTTCTTTCGGTCTGGATGATGTGATTTACACTGCAGCTTCCGACTCCGAGGATTTCGGGCCTGCTTTGACTGATGACGTTATCCCGCCTAGCGGCCAGGACGCGCGGCCTACTCCGGCCTACACTGAGCTTGTTGACGTGCTTTCGCGCGCTACAGAGAAGCTCTCTATAGACTGGCCTGTTGAGCCCCGCGAGTCTCTATCGTCCAAACTCGACGAGAGATTCCTTAGTGGCCCTAATTCTAGGCCAGAGCGAAGAAAGCTGCCCTTTTTCAGCGATCTGCATCACGAGATCTCCAGATCCTGGAAGCAGCCTTTCTCCGCACGCCTAACTAATGCGGCAGCCGCTGACTTCACTAACCTTGTGGGTTTTGTGGAGCAGGGTTATTCCGCTATTCCAGCGGTCGAGGACACGCTGGCTAACCACCTCGCCCCGTCGTCTGCACCGTCCTGGAAGTCGCGTCCCCTCCTTCCTTCCAAGGCTTGTAGGACTACTTCCTCCCTTATTGGGAAGTCTTACATGGCGGCTGGTCAAGCAGGCATGGCCCTGCATACCATGGCCATCCTTCAAGCCTACCAAGCGGACGTCCTTAAGGACATGGACGAAGGAGAGGGGCTGACGCCCGAAGCTGTCAAAGAGCTTCGCAAAGCCACAGATCTGGCCCTAAGAGCCACCAAACATACTGCTCGGGCTGTAGGTCGCTCTATGGCGGGCTCGGTTGCCGCAGAGCGCCACCTCTGGTTGAATCTCACGGAGATCAGAGAAAAGGATAAGAGTTTTCTTCTGGACGCCCCTATCTCCCACTCAGGTCTTTTCGGGGAAGCGGTCAACACGGTGGTTGAGAAGTTCCGTGCCGCTAAGTCTCAGTCGGCGGCGCTCAGGCAGTTTATGCCCAGGAGATATAGAGAGCCAAGAGACTCCAACCCTCCCCCTTCTCAGACCCGAGAACGCTCTGCTCATAGGGTTGAATTCCCTACTAGAAGGAATGACCCGGCTCATCCCCCACCAACTACGGTCTGGGGAGCCCGAGGTCGTCCGTTTCCCCGCCAGCGCCCTCACAAGCGCCTTCAGCTGAAGCGGTCCAACAAATCGGCCGCTCCAGCCTCCTCGAGCCGTTCCTGACCCGCAGGTCAGAAGGAGGAGAGCCGCACCAGATCTACGAGGTTGGGACAGACCGCGCAAGCGTTTCTGCCCTCCTCCAACCGGCTCTCCTCCTCCAACCTTGTCACCTTCGCCACCCAGTGTGTTTCGAAGTGCAGGTCCTGTTTCACTCTCTTCACCCAGTCCGGAGCAGGAGGAAGGAGACGCGTCTTGCTTTCTCCCCTCGCTCCCGGCGCACGTTATACCCGCCAATCGCTTCCTCGGAGGCACAGTTCGTTTTCCTCTGAAGCAGGCGGACCCAGTTACTTCTATCCAGGTGGTGGTACCCCCCAGTACGTGTCAGGACGCCAAGCGCTCTCCTCCACGGTCAACCACGCCTCCTCACGGACAGCGCGACACCCTATCTCAGGTATGTCCCCTGCACTGCAACACTCCTCTCCCTCTATCACATTTCGTTCAAGAATGGGAGCGTTTACCAGGGGTATCGCCTTGGATCCTTCGCACAGTTCGGCTCGGCTACACGCTTCAGTTTTGTCGCAACCCCCCCTGCTTCAACGGGGTCTTTCCTACAGTAGTCGACAGCGCCGCTCAGGCTTCTGTACTACAGCAGGAGATTTCATCCCTTCTGCTGAAGGGGGCGATAGAAGAGATTCCTTCGGGGGAAGTCGAACAGGGCTTCTACAGCCGTTACTTCCTGGTCCCGAAGAAGGGAGGCGGCCTGCGGCCGATACTAGATCTTCGCCGGTTGAATTTCTCTCTTTACAAAGGGAAATTCAAAATGTTGACGCTGAAGGCCATCATATCTCATATCCGGCTGGGACACTGGTTCGTGACAGTAGACCTCAAGGATGCTTATTTCCACATCCAGGTCGTACGACGACACAGGAAGTTTCTCAGGTTCGCCTTTGGAGAGAAGGCATACCAATACAGGGTCCTCCCCTTTGGCCTCGCTCTAGCGCCAAGGACGTTCACAAAGTGTATGGATGCTGCTCTGGCCCCGTTGCGGCTCCAGGGCATCCATATACTCAACTACCTGGACGATTGGCTCCTTTTAGCCCACTCCAGAGAGTTGGTGACTCACCACAGGGACATTGTCCTCCGTCATATTCAGTCTCTCGGTTTGAGGTTGAATACGGAGAAGAGCGTTCTTACTCCAGCTCAGAGCACGGTTTTCTTGGGGGTACACATGGACTCCGTTCTTATGCAGGCCCGTTTGGCTCCTGCACGGATTTCCAGTCTGGAGACATGTCTGTCCCGCTTTGCGCTAGGCCAGCATGTTTCCGTGAGCACCTGCCGCAGACTTCTGGGCCTTATGGCCGCGGCCTCCCCTGTGCTACCTCTAGGGCTACTCCACATGAGACCTTTTCTGTGGTGGATGAAGCTCTCAGGGGCTCGGCCCACGGGGCCAGCCCTTCGCCTATTGAAGGTGTCGCGCAGTTGCTTTCGCGCCCTGTCAATCTGGCGGGACCCCCTCTTCCTTCAGAAAGGAGTCGGTATGGGTGCGGTATTCCGTCGTCAAATGGTTACGACGGATGCCTCTCTGACCGGCTGGGGAGCGGTTTTCGAGGGCAGGCCAGCGTGTGGGGTTTGGACTGGCGAGACCCTCTCATGGCACATAAACAGCTTGGAGCTGAGGGCTGTCTTCCTGGCTCTTTGCCACTTTCTCCCTTTCCTCGAAGGGCACCATGTTATTGTCAGAACGGACAATATGGCAGTAGTGTCCCATGTAAACAGACAGGGGGGTTCACGTTCGCGCACCCTAGACAGGCATGCGCGTCACCTTCTTCTGTGGTCCCAGGACAAGTTCCTCTCTCTGAGAGCAGTTCATGTCCCAGGGATTCTGAACCTCGCAGCAGACTTCCTGTCGAGGCAGAAGCTCAGGTCTGGGGAATGGATGTTGAACCGCCAGACGGTGGCCCTGATCTGGGAGAGGTTCGGAAAAGCGGAAGTGGACCTCTTTGCATCTCAGGAGTCGTCCCAATGCTCGCTTTGGTTCTCCCTGAGCCCTCCAGCTCCGTTGGGGATAGATGCATTCGCCCACCCTTGGCCGATGCAGAAACTCTATGCCTTCCCGCCCATCAAGCTGATCCAGGCGGTTCTGTCCAGAGTGAGAGAGAGCGGAGTCCGCCTCCTTCTGGTAGCCCCATTCTGGCCGTCCCAGCCATGGTTTTCGGAGCTGATCCCTCTGTTGGTATCCTCCCCCTGGGAGATCCCGGTCAGGGAGGACCTGCTTTCCCAGCTTCAGGGCAGGATATGGCATCCTCGCCCCGACATTTGGAAGCTGTACGTTTGGCCTATCAGAGGCCGTTAACTTTAAGCTTTGATCTCCCAACCGACGTTCAGGAGACCATTGCGAGTGCTAGAGCCCCTTCTACGAGGAGGCTGTATTCCTCCAAGTGGAGGGTATTCGAGGCATGGTGCTTAGCACATGATAGGGACCCAGTTGGCTGCCCAGTAGGCTCAGTGCTGGAATTCCTGCAGGAAAAGTTTGCTTCCGGAGCGGCTGCTACCACTCTCAGAGTATATGTCGCAGCTATTGCCGCTCATAGAGAATCAGATGAGATTCCCTTGGGGAAACTGAGGTTAGTTTCGGCCTTCATGCGTGGGGTTAGGCGCCTGAAACCGGCTCGCCCCCCTGGTGTTCCCTCGTGGGACCTGTCAGTCGTCCTGGAGGGTTTGACAGAGGCTCCCTTCGAGCCCTTGGAGTCAGCCCCTGAGCGGATTCTGACTCTTAAGGTTGCTCTTTTGTTGGCTTTATCTTCACTAAAGCGGATGGGGGATTTGCAGGCTCTCTCTATTAGTGAGTCATGCTTGGACTTCGCTCCTGGCCTGGTTAGGGTTACCTTGAGGCCAAGGTCGGGGTATGTACCCAAGGTTCTTTCCACGGCGTTCCGCTCTCAGGTTGTTAACCTTAACGCTTTCCACCCTCCTCCTTTTGCCTCTGAGGAAGAAAGGAAACTTAACCTACTCTGCCCGGTCCGTTCTTTGAAGTTGTATGTAGATCGCTCAGGCGGTTGGAGGAAATCTAACCAGCTCTTGGTGTGTTTTGGTGCTGGCCGCCGCGGGCTTGCGGCATCAAAGCAGAGGATTTCCCACTGGGTAACAGATGCTATTTCGCTGGCTTACGAGGTGCGTGGTTTGCCTTCACCTCTTAGCATCAGAGCACATTCCACCAGAAGTGTGGCTTCCTCTCAAGCTCTTTTTAGAGGGGCCCTCTTGGAAGACATTTGTGTGGCGGCAGGTTGGTCCTCTCCGCACACCTTTGTGAGGTTCTATAATTTAGATCTTGACATGACTCCAGGTTCCCAGGTTCTATCTGCTTGAACCGGTCATGGTTATTATTATTTGGTCTGTTACCAGTTATGGCAGCGCTTAAGCTTGGCGAGTTTGGTATTTCGTTCCCACTGCGCTTTCCGCAGCGTTGAGTGAACCTATGAAAGAGAACGTCTCTGGTTACTTGCGTAACCTATGTTCTCTGAATAGGGAACGAGACGCTGCGTTCGCTGCCAAGCTCCTCGCGCTGCCGACAGTTCTTCTTTTCGGCAGAGAAATCTGAGGAGAGGATGGCGCGCGCGCGTTCGTCATGCTACGACGTAAGAGCGTCGGGGCGGAGCCAGCTTTGCGCGAGCGCCATCAGCCAATGAATTGGCGTGATTCTATAGGGCTTCAGGCAATCGGCACATCCAGAGGATATCCCACTGCGCTTTCCGCAGCGTCTCGTTCCCTATTCAGAGAACATAGGTTACGCAAGTAACCAGAGACGTTTTGAACACATGTACTCTAGATGTGTGTGTTGTGTCATGATGTTTGTCAGTCAAGTCGAACAAAGACAGACTGAGTCTTTCCTGAGCCGTGTGTGTTTGTGTGTGCGCGACTCAATCACATGCACTAGTTCACAGGTTTATGATGTGCTTTTAATTAAGATTCATTAGAATAGATATTTCTCATTAGACCACAATCCTCTACAGACCTCCATGATGAACCTGTCAGTCAAACTGAGTTCACAGAAACAAACTCTCTCTCTCTCTCTCTTCACACTCCAGTGGACACAGAGGCAGCAGAATCTTTTTTTTTTAAAAGTGTGTAAATGTGGCTCAAATCTGATTTTTTCAAAACATGATTATGTTATGAAAACATTAAGTCTAAGTGTTCTCAGGATGTTAAAAACAATTTTTTTCCTTGTTATGCGAATGTTAAACGAATATTCTATTTCGCTACATGGGAATGTTACTTTTACATTTTCTCTGAACATTCCAAAACAAGTAGAAATAAAAGTCCAGGATCCAATACCAGAGGAATGTCTTTCGCTTGTTGATGAGCTTCTGTGGGATACACACCAAACGTCAGAGTCTGTGTGTTCTGTGTGTATTGGAGGATATTGCATCATCCGTAGAGCGGTGAGTCTAGAGTGTTTAGGAGACTAAAACATGACTAGGGTTGGCAATTGAAAATCAATTCCAATTCTGGAATACAATACTTGAGGTCAGGAATCGGATACTTGTTATAAAATTAATATTTTGATTCCTCTGAGAGCATTTCAATATGACTTTAAATCATTGAAGCGAGAGAGACTCTGTTTTCTGTGTTCATGTGTATCAGTATATTGGATGCGTGCAGCTCTTAAAGTGACAGCACTAATATTCCTGCTCTATAATAACACTAATCAAACAACAGAAGAAGAGAAGATTCACTCGTTCTTCACTGAATAACTTCTGTAACTATATTTGTAATGTAGATTTTATTTATAAACTGCAGTGTTATTTTACAATTGATTACAGTTTCTGAACCTGAAAATCTTAAAACTGTTTATTTCAATCGTATCTTTGTTCAGTTGTATCTATTTGTTGCTATTGCAAATTTTTTTTTGTTCCTGTTTAATAACGTCTCGGTTACATATGGTAACCCTCGTTCCCTGAGGGAGGGAACGGAGACGTAGGTCATGACTGAGCAATAGGAATCTCGCTAGAGAAGCCAATCTACTTTGAGTGAAACTGAAACAAGCCAATACACATTGGCGTGCAATCATTTGCATCAGCTGCACGGCCTCGTTAGCGCGGGTATATAACGAGCAGCTGCTGCAATTGCACTTCAGTTTTTGCTGAGGAGCCAACCTGACAAGCTGGCCACCCCAGCGGGTGGCAGCAGATGTGGTGACCAGACCTAAGTCTCCGTTTCCTCCCCCGAGTGTTACCATATGTAACCGAGACGTTCCCTATCGGTCAGTCACTACAACGTAGGTCATGACTGACCAATAGGAATCCCTACCAAAGCGCCACAGCCGCTGAACCCCATCCAGCGCCCCGTGCAAGCCTCTACATTTTCTTGCCTGGAAGGACGATAGGAGGAGGCTTACACAGAGTGTATCTGTCACTGTTGTTCCGTGATAACCCATACAGTGAGATATTGGATAACACTGGGAAAGCGTGCCCTTTCTGTTTAGGAAGGAGAACGCTGCGGAAGCCACTTCTTCAAAGAGTTATGTGGAGAATACATATGGACTAACCCGAAGGTTGTACTGCATGTGAAATAATGGGTGACTTAGCCCAAGGGAAAGACACGGGTTTCCATCTTAGGAGCAGCCGTGGAGAATATACACATATGGGATCCCCGTAGGGTCACACATATGGAACCCAACCCAGATCCGGCTATCAAGGATTCAGCGGATAAAGGCCTGGCATCGGATGCTCCGCCATGTTCGGGCCGTGGGTGTTGGAGGACTCGACAGGTTTGTCACCCTGGAGCAATAAGGGTGCACAGTAGGGTGCAGCAAGCCGACAGAGCCGGGCCTCTCGGTGCTTCTACCCGTTTAGGGTGAGAACACGGGAGGAGACCGGCTCTACATGTAGGCTATAATATCTAGCGAACATGATAGGTGTCGACCAGCCCGCAGCTCTACAGATATCTGTCAGCGAGAAAACACGTTCCAGCACCCAGGAGGATGCAACGCCTCTCGTGGAGTGTGCATGCAACCTGAGCGGGCAGGGCACGCCTTGTGCTTGGTAAGCCAAGGCGATGGCATCCACTATTCAGTGGGCCAACCTCTGCTTGGAGACAGCCTTTCCCTTCTGCTGGCCTCCGTAACAGACAAAGAGCTGGTCTGAAGTCCTGAGACTTTGGGTTCTGTCCGCGTACAAACGCAGAGCGCGAACGGGACAGAGCAAAGTCAGGGCTGGGTCTGTCTCCTCCATGGGCAGCGCTTGCAGGTTCACTACCTGGTCCCTGAAGGGAGTGGTAGGAACCAGGTCGTGCTTTCCAACTGTTTTGCCATCTATGTGGTCGTGATATGCTGAAATAGCTGCAGCATTTACTTTGAGGGTGGAGGGAGACAGCCTTCGCTCCAACCCTTGCTGCAAGAAGGAAAGCACAGACCCTATCGGACATCTTCGGGGGTCTTCTCGGCGAAAAGAACACCATTCGACAAACAGGTTCCACTTCAGGGCGTAAACACGTCTCGTGGACGCCGCCCGTGCTGAAGTGATGGACTTTGGGTTCTGTCCACGTACAAACGCAGAGCGCGAACAGGACAGAGCAAAGTCAGGGCTGGGTCTGTCTCCTCCATGGGCAGCGCTTGCAGGTTCACTACCTGGTCCCTGAAGGGAGTGGTAAGAACCTTGGGCACATAGCCAGGCCGGGGTCTTAATACCACATGGTTGTCACCCGGCCCGAACTCTAGGCACGATTCGTCGACCGAAAATGCATGCAGGTCTCCTACCCTCTTGACAGAGGCCAGTGCAACCAGTGGCAAAGTCTTCATGGAAAGAAGCTTTAAGTCTACTGATTGCAAAGGCTCAAAGGGAGCATCCTGAAGTGCTCGAAGCACCAAGGAAAGGTCCCAAGAGGGTATGGAGGGGGGTCGAGGAGGATTTAATCATCTCGCCCCTCTAAGAAACCTGACGACCAGGTCGTGCTTTCCAACTGTTTTGCCATCTATGTGGTCGTGATATGCTGAAACAGCTGCAGCATGTACTTTGAGGGTGGAGGGAGACAGCCTTCGCTCCAACCCTTACTGCAAGAAGGAAAGCACAGACCCTATCGGACATCTTCGGGGGTCTTCTCGGCGAGAAGAACACCATTCAACAAACAGGTTCCACTTCAGGGCGTAAACACGTCTCGTGGACGGCGCCCGTGCTGAAGTTATTGTGTTAAGTACCTCTGGGGGTAAGTCACCTAGAACCTCCGCGTCCCGTCCAGGGACCAGACATGGAGTTTCCAGAGGTCTGGAAGCGGGTGCCATACGCTTATTTCACGCAGCCGTTATTTTGAAATCGAAAGCGAGGCTCTGGTGGGAAGAACCCCGGAAGTAAAGATAAACAACAATGCCTTGGACTACCAACCTGAAGCTGCTGCCGCGATTTACACTATTGGATGTTAATATCCAATATAGGATGTGTATATAGTTCGTTCCTGCTTCTTTTTTTACTTTCTGAATTATATATAAAAAAAATATTTTATTTATAAATTTATTTCACTGTATATAGTCTAAAGTATGAAAGACATGTATGTACAGTTTTAGAATAACTAGTTTCTACATTAAACACAACAATACACCATTGCATTCGCGATCTCCTGTGATTAAAGGCGACACTTCCGGTTTTCGTCCCACCGGAGCCTCGCTTTCGATTTCAAAATAACGGCTGCGTGAAATAAGCGTATAGGGTGCCCCGTCTCTGAGTCAGAAGATCCTTCCTCAGAGGAATGGGCCAGGCAGGGACTGTCACAAGGACCATGAGTTCTGGGAACCAAGTCCGGGTGGGCCAATAGGGAGCTACCAGAAGAACCTGCTCCTCGTCCTCCCTGACTTTGCACAGTGTCTGTGCAAGTAGGCTCACTGGGGGAAATGCATATTTGCGGAGGCCCCGGGGCCAGCTGTGTGCCAGTGTGTCCGTGCCAAGTGTTCCCTCGGTCAGGGAGTAAAACAGCTGGAGGTGGGATGTCTCTGAGGAAGCAAACAGGTCTATCTGAGCCTCCCCGAACTCTCTCCAGATCAGCTGAACCGCCTGGGGGTGGAGTCGCCATTCTTCCGGAAGCACAGCTCGTGATAGCTCGTCGGCCACACGGTTTAGCACGCCGAGGACATACAGTACATGGCTCGAAGTGACCTCAGATGCTTCTGACTCCAGAGGAGGAGATAGCGGGCAAGTTGTGACATGCGACGGGAGCGTAGACCAGCTTGTCGGTTGATGTACGCAACGGTCGCAGTGTTGTCCGTACAGACCAGCACGTCCCTGCCCTGTAGTGGCCTTTTCAAGCGGCTCAGAGCGAGATGCACTGCTAGCAACTCGAGGCAATTGATGTGCCAATGCAGTTGGGGGTCCGTCCACACCCCTGACACTGCGTACGTGGCACCCCAGCCGGTGGCAGAGGCATCTGTAAATACCACAGCATGCCTGGATACCTGTTCCAAGAGGACTCCTGCCCGCAGGAATGAGGGATCTGACCACGGGCTGAAGGTCTGGTGGCAAGCCGGTGTGATTGCCACCCGGTGAGTTCCATGATGCCACGTCCATCTCGGGACTCTGCCGTGAAGCAAGTGTTGAAGCGGTCTCATATGAAGCAGGCCTAGCTGGGTTACCGCTGCTGCCGCTGTCATATGCCCCAGGAGCCTCTGAAAGAATTTCAGTGGGACCGCCATCCTGCCTTTGAACGTGTTCAAGCAGTTCAGCACAGATTGAGCGCGCTGCTCTGTGAGGCGCGCTGTCTGTGCAACCGAATCCAACTTCATACCGAGAAAAGAGATATTCTGTACGGGGGAGAGTTTGCTCTTTTCCCAGTTGACCTGATGACCCAACTGGCTTGAGGTGCCTGAGCATGAGGTCCCTGTGTTCGCATAGCTGATCTCGAGAGTGTGGTAGTATGAGCTAGTCGTCGAGATAGTTGAGGATGCGAACGCCCTGTTCTCTCATGGGAACAAGGGCCCCCTCCATGACTTTCGTGAAGACACGAGGGGACAGGGACAGCCCAAAGGGTAGGACCTTGTACTGATATGCTCGATCCTCAAACGCAAAGCGCAGGAACTGCCTGTGTCAAGGAAGAATCGAGACATGAAAGAACGCGTCCTTCAGGTCGATCACTGCAAATCAATCTCGGGTGCACATTCGAAAATGCATTTCTGCGTGAGCATTTTGAATGGTAGCTTGTGGAGGCTCCGATTCAAAACTCGCAGGTCCAAGATCGGTCGTAACCCACCACCTTTCTTGGGTATAATGAAGTAGGGACTGTAGTGCCCTGACCTCATATCGGCTGGAGGGACCGGCTCTATCGCGTCCTTCGCCAGTAGGACTGCAATCTCCGCACGCAAGACATGGGCATCGGCTGCTCTCACTGTAGTGGAGTGGACGCCGGGCGAACTAAATCGCATAGCCGAGCCTGATGGTTCGAATGAGCCAGCAAGACGGACTGGGGAACGCTAACCAGGCTCTCAGAGACCGTACAAGCGGGACCAACGCGTACCCGGAGTGGGGTAGCGAGGTTGAACACAGTGACACGGCTCAGGAGGGTCTCTCTGGAAGGCGGCCCGTAGTGGTGTCTGAGTGTGCTGTGCAACACTTACCTGGTTCCACGGAGCAGGAGGTGCAGGAGGCGGCTCGGTTGCGTTCTCGGACCGCACTCTGCTGCCCACTGGCGATAGAAGAGGCGGATGAGAGTGGAGAGGATTCTCTTCCCCCACTGCTCTCCAGGCCCTCTTCGGACCCAAAGATAAAGGAAACTGCTCTTTTATTGAAAATTTGGGTACCGCTGGTTTTGAGGCCAGCGGCGGAACACAAACAAAACGAAACAGAGGATTTTCCACCCAGCCCTTTGTCTCCTGAAGAGCAGTCCCTTCCATCTCTGGGTCGCCCGTCCTAGGGCCGTTTGCTTCTGGCTTTGCCGCCCTTCTTGGCAGGGGCCTGGATGGGCGGGGCGTCCTGTCTGCGACTGGCTCTACCGCGCCGTTTAGGTGGAGGCTGCTGCTTCGGAGCAGGAGCAGAAGCAGGAGGACGCCCCCGGTGACGAGCAGACTGAGGAGCCGCGGGCGATGGGGTGGAGGCAGCAGCTGACTGTCGCGGCATGATGTGTTTGATGGCCTCAGTCTGCTACTGTACAGCCTAGAACTGCTGGACAAAGTTCTCGACTGTGTCGCCGAAGAGGCCGGTCTGGGACACGGGGGAATTAAGGAAGCTTGTCGGTCTCTCGCATGTCGGCCAGACATAGCCACAGATGGCATTCCTGGACCACTAGTGTGGACATCGCACGACCCACTGACCGGGCGGTAACCTTCGTCGCACGAAGCTTGAGGTCCGTCGCGGCACGAAGTTCCTGGAGAACCACCCTCGTGACCACCCTCATGCAGTTCATTCAGTGCCATGGCCTGATGGACCTGCAGCAACGCCATAGCATGCATGGCAGAGGCAGCTTCCCCACAGGCCTTGTAAGCCTTGCTGTTAGGTCCGACGAGTACTTACAGGCCCGGGAAGGAAGAATAGCAACGGCCCATTCCACTGGCGGGATACGCGTGTATCTCTTAGCTGCCCCGCCATCAAGGGTGGTGAGGGAGGAGGAGCCACCGGAACGGTTTCTGGCAGTGAAAGGCGCCGTTCACGTTCCCGTGAGCTCCTCATGCACCTCCAAGAAGAAGGGGACTGGGGTGGGTTGCTGAGAACCAGCGCGCGCCACCCCGAGATACCAATCATCCAGCCTCGAGGGGTCGGGACACGGTGGAGGGTTCCACACGAGCCCGATCCTGTTGGTGGCCCAGGAAAGCATGGCCATCAGCTCTGGGTCCGACTCGGCCACCGCTGGCACAACCAAAGGAGGCAGCAAGTCCAGAGACTTCTGACCCACCCTCCGATGCAGCGATCGACATCTGGTCGTCGTGATGATGGCCATGCACATGAAGAGGTCCGTTGTAAGAGTCTTGGATTCACTCTTGAAAATAGCATCAAAGTG
>JAPDVR010000009.1:51257455-51267455 GCA_026230005.1 Gila orcuttii | reverse complement strand
ACGAACACACGTTTCTCTTCCACGAACACACACTTCTCTTCCACGAACACACACTTCTCTTCCACGATCACACACTTCTCTTCCACGAACACACACTTCTCTTCCACGAACACACGTTTCTCTTCCACGAACACACACTTCTCTTCCACGAACACACACTTCTCTTCCACGATCACACACTTCTCTTCCACGAACACACACTTCTCTTCCACGAACACACGCTTCTCTTCCACGAACACACGTTTCTCTTCCACGATCACACACTTCTCTTCCACGATCACACACTTCTCTTCCACGAACACACACTTCTCTTCCACGAACACACGTTTCTCTTCCACGAACACACACTTCTCTTCCACGATCACACACTTCTCTTCCACGAACACACACTTCTCTTCCACGAACACACGCTTCTCTTCCACGAACACACGTTTCTCTTCCACGATCACACACTTCTCTTCCACGATCACACACTTCTCTTCCACGATCACACACTTCTCTTCCACGAACACACACTTCTCTTCCACGAACACACGTTTCTCTTCCACGAACACACACTTCTCTTCCACGAACACACACTTCTCTTCCACGATCACACACTTCTCTTCCACGAACACACACTTCTCTTCCACGAACACACGCTTCTCTTCCACGAACACACGTTTCTCTTCCACGAACACACACTTCTCTTCCACGAACACACGTTTCTCTTCCACGAACACACACTTCGCTTCCACGAACACACACTTCTCTTCCACGAACACACGTTTCTCTTCCACGAACACACACTTCTCTTCCACGAACACACACTTCTCTTCCACGAACACACACTTCTCTTCCACGAACACACGTTTCTCTTCCACGAACACACACTTCTCTTCCACGAACACACACTTCTCTTCCACGAACACACACTTCTCTTCCACGAACACACACTTCTCTTCCACGAACACACGTTTCTCTTCCACGAACACACACTTCTCTTCCACGATCACACACTTCTCTTCCACGATCACACACTTCTCTTCCACGAACACACACTTCTCTTCCACGATCACACACTTCTCTTCCACGAACACACACTTCTCTTCCACGAACACACGTTTCTCTTCCACGAACACACACTTCTCTTCCACGAACACACACTTCTCTTCCACGATCACACACTTCTCTTCCACGAACACACACTTCTCTTCCACGAACACACGCTTCTCTTCCACGAACACACGTTTCTCTTCCACGATCACACACTTCTCTTCCACGAACACACGTTTCTCTTCCACGAACACACACTTCGCTTCCACGAACACACACTTCTCTTCCACGAACACACGTTTCTCTTCCACGAACACACACTTCTCTTCCACGAACACACACTTCTCTTCCACGAACACACGTTTCTCTTCCACGAACACACACTTCGCTTCCACGAACACACACTTCTCTTCCACGATCACACACTTCTCTTCCACGAACACACACTTCTCTTCCACGAACACACACTTCTCTTCCACGAACACACGTTTCTCTTCCACGAACACACACTTCTCTTCCACGATCACACACTTCTCTTCCACGATCACACACTTCTCTTCCACGAACACACGTTTCTCTTCCACGAACACACACTTCGCTTCCACGAACACACACTTCTCTTCCACGAACACACGTTTCTCTTCCACGAACACACACTTCTCTTCCACGAACACACACTTCTCTTCCACGAACACACGTTTCTCTTCCACGAACACACACTTCTCTTCCACGATCACACACTTCTCTTCCACGAACACACGTTTCTCTTCCACGAACACACACTTCTCTTCCACGATCACACACTTCTCTTCCACGATCACACACTTCTCTTCCACGAACACACGTTTCTCTTCCACGAACACACACTTCTCTTCCACGAACACACGTTTCTCTTCCACGAACACACGTTTCTCTTCCACGAACACACACTTCTCTTCCACGAACACACGTTTCTCTTCCACGAACACACACTTCTCTTCCACGATCACACACTTCTCTTCCACGATCACACACTTCTCTTCCACGAACACACGTTTCTCTTCCACGAACACACACTTCTCTTCCACGAACACACACTTCTCTTCCACGAACACACGTTTCTCTTCCACGAACACACACTTCTCTTCCACGAACACACGTTTCTCTTCCACGATCACACACTTCTCTTCCACGATCACACACTTCTCTTCCACGAACACACACTTCTCTTCCACGATCACACACTTCTCTTCCACGAACACACGTTTCTCTTCCACGAACACACACTTCTCTTCCACGAACACACGTTTCTCTTCCACGAACACACACTTCTCTTCCACGATCACACACTTCTCTTCCACGAACACACACTTCTCTTCCACGAACACACACTTCTCTTCCACGAACACACACTTCTCTTCCACGAACACACACTTCTCTTCCACGAACACACGTTTCTCTTCCACGAACACACACTTCTCTTCCACGATCACACACTTCTCTTCCACGATCACACACTTCTCTTCCACGAACACACACTTCTCTTCCACGATCACACACTTCTCTTCCACGAACACACACTTCTCTTCCACGAACACACGTTTCTCTTCCACGAACACACACTTCTCTTCCACGAACACACACTTCTCTTCCACGATCACACACTTCTCTTCCACGAACACACACTTCTCTTCCACGAACACACGCTTCTCTTCCACGAACACACGTTTCTCTTCCACGAACACACGTTTCTCTTCCACGAACACACACTTCGCTTCCACGAACACACACTTCTCTTCCACGAACACACACTTCTCTTCCACGAACACACGTTTCTCTTCCACGAACACACACTTCTCTTCCACGATCACACACTTCTCTTCCACGAACACACGTTTCTCTTCCACGAACACACACTTCTCTTCCACGATCACACACTTCTCTTCCACGATCACACACTTCTCTTCCACGAACACACGTTTCTCTTCCACGAACACACACTTCTCTTCCACGAACACACGTTTCTCTTCCACGAACACACACTTCTCTTCCACGAACACACACTTCTCTTCCACGAACACACGTTTCTCTTCCACGAACACACACTTCTCTTCCACGAACACACGTTTCTCTTCCACGATCACACACTTCTCTTCCACGAACACACACTTCTCTTCCACGATCACACACTTCTCTTCCACGAACACACACTTCTCTTCCACGAACACACGTTTCTCTTCCACGAACACACACTTCTCTTCCACGAACACACACTTCTCTTCCACGATCACACACTTCTCTTCCACGAACACACACTTCTCTTCCACGAACACACGCTTCTCTTCCACGAACACACGTTTCTCTTCCACGATCACACACTTCTCTTCCACGAACACACGTTTCTCTTCCACGAACACACACTTCGCTTCCACGAACACACACTTCTCTTCCACGAACACACGTTTCTCTTCCACGAACACACACTTCTCTTCCACGAACACACACTTCTCTTCCACGAACACACGTTTCTCTTCCACGAACACACACTTCTCTTCCACGATCACACACTTCTCTTCCACGATCACACACTTCTCTTCCACGAACACACGTTTCTCTTCCACGAACACACACTTCGCTTCCACGAACACACACTTCTCTTCCACGAACACACGTTTCTCTTCCACGAACACACACTTCTCTTCCACGAACACACACTTCTCTTCCACGAACACACGTTTCTCTTCCACGAACACACACTTCTCTTCCACGATCACACACTTCTCTTCCACGAACACACGTTTCTCTTCCACGAACACACACTTCTCTTCCACGATCACACACTTCTCTTCCACGATCACACACTTCTCTTCCACGAACACACGTTTCTCTTCCACGAACACACACTTCTCTTCCACGAACACACGTTTCTCTTCCACGAACACACACTTCTCTTCCACGAACACACACTTCTCTTCCACGAACACACGTTTCTCTTCCACGAACACACACTTCTCTTCCACGAACACACGTTTCTCTTCCACGATCACACACTTCTCTTCCACGATCACACACTTCTCTTCCACGAACACACACTTCTCTTCCACGATCACACACTTCTCTTCCACGAACACACGTTTCTCTTCCACGAACACACACTTCGCTTCCACGAACACACACTTCTCTTCCACGAACACACGTTTCTCTTCCACGAACACACACTTCTCTTCCACGATCACACACTTCTCTTCCACGAAGACACACTTCTCTTCCACGAACACACACTTCTCTTCCACGAACACACACTTCTCTTCCACGAACACACACTTCTCTTCCACGAACACACGTTTCTCTTCCACGAACACACACTTCTCTTCCACGATCACACACTTCTCTTCCACGATCACACACTTCTCTTCCACGAACACACACTTCTCTTCCACGATCACACACTTCTCTTCCACGAACACACACTTCTCTTCCACGAACACACGTTTCTCTTCCACGAACACACACTTCTCTTCCACGAACACACACTTCTCTTCCACGATCACACACTTCTCTTCCACGAACACACACTTCTCTTCCACGAACACACGCTTCTCTTCCACGAACACACGTTTCTCTTCCACGATCACACACTTCTCTTCCACGAACACACGTTTCTCTTCCACGAACACACACTTCGCTTCCACGAACACACACTTCTCTTCCACGAACACACACTTCTCTTCCACGAACACACGTTTCTCTTCCACGAACACACACTTCTCTTCCACGATCACACACTTCTCTTCCACGAACACACGTTTCTCTTCCACGAACACACACTTCTCTTCCACGATCACACACTTCTCTTCCACGATCACACACTTCTCTTCCACGAACACACGTTTCTCTTCCACGAACACACACTTCTCTTCCACGAACACACGTTTCTCTTCCACGAACACACACTTCTCTTCCACGAACACACACTTCTCTTCCACGAACACACGTTTCTCTTCCACGAACACACACTTCTCTTCCACGAACACACGTTTCTCTTCCACGATCACACACTTCTCTTCCACGATCACACACTTCTCTTCCACGAACACACACTTCTCTTCCACGATCACACACTTCTCTTCCACGAACACACGTTTCTCTTCCACGAACACACACTTCGCTTCCACGAACACACACTTCTCTTCCACGAACACACGTTTCTCTTCCACGAACACACACTTCTCTTCCACGATCACACACTTCTCTTCCACGAACACACACTTCTCTTCCACGAACACACACTTCTCTTCCACGAACACACACTTCTCTTCCACGAACACACACTTCTCTTCCACGAACACACGTTTCTCTTCCACGAACACACACTTCTCTTCCACGATCACACACTTCTCTTCCACGATCACACACTTCTCTTCCACGAACACACACTTCTCTTCCACGATCACACACTTCTCTTCCACGAACACACACTTCTCTTCCACGAACACACGTTTCTCTTCCACGAACACACACTTCTCTTCCACGAACACACACTTCTCTTCCACGATCACACACTTCTCTTCCACGAACACACACTTCTCTTCCACGAACACACGCTTCTCTTCCACGAACACACGTTTCTCTTCCACGATCACACACTTCTCTTCCACGAACACACGTTTCTCTTCCACGAACACACACTTCGCTTCCACGAACACACACTTCTCTTCCACGAACACACGTTTCTCTTCCACGAACACACACTTCTCTTCCACGAACACACACTTCTCTTCCACGAACACACACTTCTCTTCCACGAACACACGTTTCTCTTCCACGAACACACACTTCTCTTCCACGAACACACACTTCTCTTCCACGAACACACACTTCTCTTCCACGAACACACACTTCTCTTCCACGAACACACGTTTCTCTTCCACGAACACACACTTCTCTTCCACGAACACACACTTCTCTTCCACGAACACACGTTTCTCTTCCACGAACACACACTTCTCTTCCACGAACACACGTTTCTCTTCCACGAACACACACTTCTCTTCCACGATCACACACTTCTCTTCCACGAACACACACTTCTCTTCCACGAACACACACTTCTCTTCCACGAACACACGTTTCTCTTCCACGAACACACACTTCTCTTCCACGATCACACACTTCTCTTCCACGATCACACACTTCTCTTCCACGAACACACGTTTCTCTTCCACGAACACACACTTCGCTTCCACGAACACACACTTCTCTTCCACGAACACACGTTTCTCTTCCACGAACACACACTTCTCTTCCACGATCACACACTTCTCTTCCACGAACACACGTTTCTCTTCCACGATCACACACTTCTCTTCCACGATCACACACTTCTCTTCCACGAACACACGTTTCTCTTCCACGAACACACACTTCTCTTCCACGATCACACACTTCTCTTCCACGATCACACACTTCTCTTCCACGAACACACGTTTCTCTTCCACGAACACACACTTCGCTTCCACGAACACACACTTCTCTTCCACGAACACACGTTTCTCTTCCACGAACACACACTTCTCTTCCACGATCACACACTTCTCTTCTACGAACACACGTTTCTCTTCCACGATCACACGTTTCTCTTCCACGAACACACACTTCTCTTCCACGATCACACACTTCTCTTCCACGAACACACGTTTCTCTTCCACGAACACACGTTTCTCTTCCACGAACACACACTTCTCTTCCACGATCACACACTTCTCTTCCACGAACACACGTTTCTCTTCCACGAACACACACTTCTCTTCCACGATCACACACTTCTCTTCCACGAACACACGTTTCTCTTCCACGAACACACGTTTCTCTTCCACGAACACACACTTCTCTTCCACGATCACACACTTCTCTTCCACGAACACACGTTTCTCTTCCACGAACACACACTTCTCTTCCACGATCACACACTTCTCTTCCACGAACACACGTTTCTCTTCCACGAACACACACTTCTCTTCCACGATCACACACGTTTCTCTTCCACGATCACACGTTTCTCTTCCACGATCACACACTTCTCTTCCACGAACACACACTTCTCTTCCACGATCACACACTTCTCTTCCACGAACACACACTTCTCTTCCACGATCACACACTTCTCTTCCACGATCACACACTTCTCTTCCACGATCACACACTTCTCTTCCACGAACACACACTTCTCTTCCACGATCACACACTTCTCTTCCACGATCACACACTTCTCTTCCACGAACACACACTTCTCTTCCACGAACACACACTTCTCTTCCACGAACACACACTTCTCTTCCACGATCACACACTTCTCTTCCACGATCACACGTTTCTCTTCCACGATCACACACTTCTCTTCCACGATCACACACTTCTCTTCCACGATCACACACTTCTCTTCCACGAACACACACTTCTCTTCCACGATCACACACTTCTCTTCCACGAACACACGTTTCTCTTCCACGAACACACACTTCTCTTCCACGATCACACGCTTCTCTTCCACGATCACACACTTCTCTTCCACGATCACACACTTCTCTTCCACGATCACACGCTTCTCTTCCACGAACACACACTTCTCTTCCACGATCACACACTTCTCTACCACGAACACACACTTCTCTTCCACGAACACACACTTCTCTTCCACGATCACACACTTCTCTTCCACGATCACACACTTCTCTTCCACGAACACACGCTTCTCTTCCACGAACACACACTTCTCTTCCACGAACACACGTTTCCCTTCCACGAACACACACTTCTCTTCCACGAACACACACTTCGCTTCCACGAACACACACTTCTCTTCCACGAACACACACTTCTCTTCCACGATCACACACTTCTCTTCCACGATCACACACTTCTCTTCCACGAACACACACTTCTCTTCCACGAACACATACTTCTCTTCCACGAACACACACTTCGCTTCCACGAACACACACTTCTCTTCCACGAACACACGTTTCTCTTCCACGAACACACACTTCTCTTCCACGAACACACACTTCTCTTCCACGAACACACGTTTCTCTTCCACGATCACACACTTCTCTTCCACGATCACACACTTCTCTTCCACGAACACACGTTTCTCTTCCACGAACACACACTTCTCTTCCACGATCACACACTTCTCTTCCACGAACACACGTTTCTCTTCCACGAACACACACTTCTCTTCCACGAACACACACTTCTCTTCCACGAACACACGTTTCTCTTCCACGATCACACACTTCTCTTCCACGAACACACACTTCTCTTCCACGAACACACGTTTCTCTTCCACGATCACACACTTCTCTTCCACGATCACACACTTCTCTTCCACGAACACACGTTTCTCTTCCACGATCACACACTTCTCTTCCACGATCACACACTTCTCTTCCACGAACACACGTTTCTCTTCCACGAACACACACTTCTCTTCCACGATCACACACTTCTCTTCCACGAACACACACTTCGCTTCCACGAACACACACTTCTCTTCCACGAACACACACTTCTCTTCCACGAACACACACTTCTCTTCCACGATCACACACTTCTCTTCCACGATCACACACTTCTCTTCCACGAACACACACTTCTCTTCCACGAACACATACTTCTCTTCCACGAACACACACTTCGCTTCCACGAACACACACTTCTCTTCCACGAACACACGTTTCTCTTCCACGAACACACACTTCTCTTCCACGATCACACACTTCTCTTCCACGATCACACGCTTCTCTTCCACGATCACACACTTCTCTTCCACGAACACAAACTTCTCTTCCACGAACACACACTTCTTTTCCACGAACACACGTTTCTCTTCCACGAACACACACTTCTCTTCCACGAACACACGTTTCTCTTCCACGAACACACACTTCTCTTCCACGATCACACACTTCTCTTCCACGAACACACACTTCTCTTCCACGATCACACACTTCTCTTCCACGAACACACACTTCTCTTCCACGAACACACACTTCTCTTCCAGAACACATACTTCTCTTCCACGAACACACACTTCTCTTCCACGAACACACACTTCTCTTCCAGAACACACGAGCTGACGCACTTCAGCGGCTGTCTTCCACTCGCTGGCGGGATTATTCACTCAAAGCAAAGAGTCAACCGTAAAAGTAGTCTAAATCTAAATCATGAACATCTCCTTTTGTGTTCTGCTCTTCAAAGGGGTGGTTGATTATGATTTCACTTTTCTAACTTTAGTTAGTGTGTAATGTTGCTGTTTGAGCATAAAGAACATCTGCAAAGCTACGACTCAAAGTTCAGAGGAAAGAGAGATATTTGCTTTTACAGAAATCTCTTTAAGGACTACAACAAACGGCTGGTAGGAACTACAGTGAGCTTCTTCACGGGTTATTGACATCACAAACCCTCAAATTTACATAAACCCCGCCCCCGGGAACGCGATTTATAGATTATTATCGTCTTCAGCGCGAGACTACAGCTAGCCGTCTAAAACACTATTTAAGTGAATTTAAACAATGGCTAAGTTGCTAAACGCGTCTTGTTCACATGTAAGGGCCCTGTTCATGTTGGACAGACATTTTAATTGCATTTTGCATCTGTTATGAGGCACAAAGACACTCTTTATGTATATGCCCCGATAACTGACGAGTTGGAGCTCTGGGCATTCGCTGTAACAGCTCCGTGTTGCAAGCACCAATCCGGTTCGGGTTTTTGCTATAGACAGTACTCACAAAGGTATAACGATCAGAGCGACTCTGGAAGTCTTTTATCCAGAGCGACTTACATTGCATTTCAAGGTACACATTTACATTCTAATCAGTTCTTGCTTTCCCTGGGAATCGAACCCATGACCTTGGCGTTGCAAGCGCCAACGCTCTACTGTTTGAGGTGGAAGTGAATCAATCAAAACTAACTTTATCTGGACAAT
>JAPDVR010000009.1:51214955-51247455 GCA_026230005.1 Gila orcuttii | reverse complement strand
AACTCGTTACAAGTAACTTGAGTTATGTAATCAGATTACTTTTTCAAGTAACTAGTAAAGTAACACATTACTTTTTCAATTTACAACAAAATATCTGAGTTACTTTTTCACATTTATTGACTAACAGCTGTCCTGTGCCCATGTTGAGAGAAATAAAGTGAGGAGGTGTGTGTGTGTGTGTGTGTGTGTGTGTGTGTGTATATGTGTGTGTGATGGTTATTTAACTTATTTTAGTTCTAGACTAAATGTGAACATGCATTTACTCATCTCACTTGCACGAAAACATTCAGTATTCCTTAAAATAAACAAAAACAGTAAAATGCAATATCAGAATTTTACACAAAACTTTTATAATTAACTATATTAAATTACAAAAATATACTTTATGTATTTAATCTCACTTTGCTGCTGACTTTCAATGATCTAATTCAACCATACTAATCAGCAAAAACTACTTTAGATTAGATTTAGAAATAAGAGTGTTGAAGTACTTCCTTCTCCTGTCTCCTATTGTTCTTTATCCTGAATAATATCAGCAGCTGAAAGGTTTGTTTGAGCGGCGCCCTCTACTGTACAGGAGTGAATATATTTAGGTTATTCATTTCACTTTAGGTGTGAAATGGCCTTAACATTTGCCAAAAATATAACTTTTTTGTTGTTATTAAAAAACCCAGGTGAGAAAAAGTAACGCAAAAATAATATAACACATTACTTTTCATACTTTTTAGTTACTTTTTTTGGGAGTACCCAAATTACTCCCAAAATGTTTATGAATACATGTTAATGTAGTTAATGTTAATGACTACATTCAAAATGCATCGCAGACTATAATAGTTTAATTGCAATGTTTTGTTCTCAGATTAGAAAGGGTCAAAGGTCATGACCTTACTTTAATCCTAGATCCTTCCCTTCTGCTCTTGTGACCTCATGTCTGAAAAATGCATTAATGACTATATTCAAAATGCATCACAGTCTTTTTTTCATTTCATTGCAATTTTTCATTAAATTTCTCATGTTTTGTTCGAAATGTAAAAATCGAATTGTAACGTTCTGCATTAAAGGGTTAGTTCACACAAAAATGTAAGTTCTGTCAGTATTTACTCTCCCTCATGTTGTTCAACCCCGTAAGACCTTCGTTCATCTTCGGAACACGAATTAAGATATTTTTGATTAAATCTGAGAGCTGGATCACTCCTCTATACGCTTCTTCAGGGATTGAAACTTGCCAGCCCCGAAAAGTCATTAAAGACATCGTTAAAATAGTCCAAGTGACTACAGTGGCTCAATCTTAAGTTTATCAAGCGACGAGAATACTTTTTGTGCGCAAAAACAAACAAAAATAACGACTTTATTTCAACTATTCATTTCCTTCTCTGTGGGCCTCTAGTCAGTTAACTTAGTGTAATAGCGTAGAGCTACGTCACACGCTGGCTCACTATTGGCCGACGCTGGTCATGTGTGTGATGCGTGTGACGTAGCACTACGCTGTTACACTAGTGAACTGACTCGAGGCCCACAGAGAAGGAAATGAATAGTTGAAATAAAGTCGTTATTTTTGTTTTTTTTGCGCACAAAAAGTATTCTCGTCGTTTGATAAACTTAAGATTGAGCCACAGTAGTCAAGTCAAGTCAAATATATTTATATAGCGCTTTTCACAATACAGATTGTATCAAAGCTCCTTCACAGTATCAATCAAAACAACTTAACAATGTTTGTTTATTACTGGAAAAAAGACATCCAAGTTTGGTAGAGCTGATCAATGGTATGATTGGTTAATTAATTTGAATATCCCCAACTGAGCAAGCCAAAGGCAACAGTGGCAAGGAACCGAAAAACTCCATCCAGTGACCTAATGGTGTCCTAACACCCCATCATATGACCCAATGGAGAAAAAAAAAACTTTGGGAGAACCCAGGCTCAGTCGGGGGCCAGTTCTCCTCCGGCGTTTATGAACTAGAGGCCGAATTTACAGTAACTGTAAGATAAAAAATGTATATGAATGCCTGGCTAAATAGATGCGTCTTCAGTCTAGTTTTAAACTGGGAGAGCGAGTCTGAGCTACGAACAATATCAGGCAGGCTATTCCAGAGCTTCGGAGCTAAATGTGAAAATGCTCTGCCTCCTTTGGTGGATCTGGATATCCTAGGAATGTGTGTGTCACTACGAATTTAGTGATCTTAAAGAGCGCGATGGATTGTAAGGTGATAGAAGATCCGTTAAATAGACTGGAGCTAAACCATTTAGAGCTTTATAAGTCAAAAGCAATACCTTGTATTTCATACGGAACTTTATAGGTAACCAATGAAGTGATGATAAAATCTGTGTTATATGATCATATTTTCTTGATCTAGTAAGAACTCTAGCGGGTGCATTTTGGACTAACTGTAGCTTGTTTATTGGAGATTAAGAGAAAGCATTACAGTAATCTAGTCTCGAGGTCATGAATGCATGAACTAACTTTTCTGCATCAGAGACTGATAGCATATTACGTAGCTTAGCAATGTTTCTAAGGTGGAAAAAGGCAGTTTTTGTAACATATGAAATATGCTTTTCAAAAGACAGGTTGCAGTCTAATGTAACACCCAGGTCTTTTACTGTAGCGGATAAAGTAACAGGGCATCCTACTATGTTAAAGTCGTGCTGTGAAAGGTTTTGTGGACGGTTTTTAGAACCGAAAAGTATTACCTCTGTCTTGTCTGGATTTAATAAAAGAAAATTACGCGTCATCCAATCTTTTATATCTTTAACACAATCTGTCAATTTGGATAATTTAGCGTATTCATCTGGCCGTGATGAAATATATATTTGAGTGTCATCAGCATAACAATGGAAACTAATTCCATGTTTCCTTAGAATATTACCAAGTGGCAGCATATATATTGAGAATAATAAAGGGCCTAACACAGATCCCTGCAGCACTCCATAGTTTGCCGAAGTTATAATCGATTTTTCTCCATTTAAGTAGACGAAATGGTAGCGGTCAGATAAGTATGACCTGAACCAGTTTAATGCTTGTCCTTGAACACCAGTGTAATTTTGTAGTCGATCTAAGAGTATTGTGTGATCTATAGTATCGAACGCAGAACTAAGATCAAGTAAAACTAGTACTGAGATACAGCCTTGGTCCGAAGCTAAAAGTAAATCATTTGTGATTCTAACAAGCGCAGTTTCAGTGCTATGATGTGGCCTGAATCCAGACTGAAACTTTTCATAGATGTCGTTTTCTTGCAAGAAAGAGCCGAGTTGAGTGGACACAACTTTTTCTAATATTTTTGACATTAATGGAAGATTCGAAATGGGTCTGTAATTTGCTAGGTTATTTGGATCTAATTGTGGTTTCTTAATAAGAGGTTTTATAACTGCCAGCTTGAACGTTCTTGGAACATGACGTAAAGATAAAGATGAGTTAATAATATTGAGAAGATGCTCTTCCACTATAGGTAACACTTCTTTCAGTAGTTCAGTTGGTATAGGATCTAATAAACATGTTGTTGTTTTAGATGAAGTGATAAGTTTATTTAACTCTTTTTGTTCTATGGTTGTAAAGCATTGTAATTGTTCTTGCGGGATGATAATTGCGGCCGAATTATAAGGCGCGAGCAAAGATCGAACGTTTACGATTTTGATTCTGATGCTTTCAATTTTCTCGGTGATGAAGTTCATGAAATCATTACTACTAAACTGTAACGAGGTATTGTGTTTAGACGACGTCTGTTTATTTGTTAGTCCAGCCACGGTATTAAATAAAAACCTTGGATTATTTCAGTTGTTTTCTATTAATTTGCTGAGGTGCTCAGCCCTGGCCGTTTTAAGTGCCTTTTTATAAAGTGACATACTGTCTTTCCACGCGATTCTAAAGACCTCTAAATTAGTTTTTTTCCATTTACGCTCTAAATTACGGGTTTCTCTCTTTAAAACATACGTAGTATTATTGTACCATGGTGCTATACTTTTTTCTCTGACCTTTTTTAATCTAATGGGTGCAACAATATCCAATGTTCTAGAGAGAATGGTGCTCATAGTGCTAGTTAGTTCGTCTAATTCATCTGTTTGTTTGGGTTCGGGCAGCAGCTGAGACAGATCAGATAAGCTATTTGAGAAATGATCTATGGTGGATGGACGAATTGTTCTACCTGGTCGATAACGTGGCTCAGCATGACATATTACAGCAGTGCGTAATATGCAAGTTACCAAGTAGTGGTCAGTGACATCATCACTTTGTGGAATGATATCTATATCGGTTAGATCGGTTCCATATGATATAATTAAATCGAGTGTATGATTAAGACGATGAGTTGGTCCGGTGACGTTTTGCTTGACCCCGAAGGAGTTTAATAAATCTGTAAACGCAGCCCCTAAACCATCATTTAAATTATCTATGTGTATGTTAAAATCTTCAACAATTAATGCTTTATCGACGTTGACCAAAAGATCTGATAGAAAGTCAGCAAACTCTTTTAGGAAATTGGCGTAAGGCCCTGGAGGTCTATATACGGTAGCCAATGCTAGAGATAATAGGGATTTTTTTCTTTCATATAAGAGCGTAACATTTAGCACAAGCACTTCAAACAAATTAAACCTATGACGAGTTTTCTGAGTAACATCAAGGATATCTCTGTAGATTGTTGCAACACCGCCACCACGACCGATCAGACGGGGCTCATGCTTATAACAGTATCCTTGTGGAGTAGACTCATTTAGACCGAAATAATCATTTGGTTTAAGCCAGGTTTCAGTAAGGCACAGAACATCGAAATTATTATCTGTGACCATTTCATTTACAATAACCGCCTTAGGTGTGAGCGATCTAATGTTTAGAAGACCTAGCTTTAGAAATTGTTTTTGTTCACTAATAGCGAGATTTTTTGTTTTAATAACAATTAGATTTTTTCTAGATCCCGCAGTAGATTTATTATTTGATCTTAGTAAACGAGGAATAGACACAGTTTCTATGCAATGTTCTACACTAGTATTAATATCAATTAAATTGGTGCAGTAGAGACTGTGATTTGGATTTTTGGTTACTAGTCAAATGGTATTTAACATCTTGGAGATGTTATCCGACAGAAGATCTGCCCCGATTCTACTTGGGTGTAAGCCATCAGCGCGTAAGAGCCTTGGTCGCTCCCAAAACAGATTCCAATTATTTACGAAAATCAGTTTCTGCTCATTGCACCATGACAATAACCATTCATTTAGCGCGAATAATCTACTGAACTTTTCATGCCCTCGTCGGTACGTAGAAAGCGGTCCAGACACAATAATCGATGTTTCAGGCGATGTGCTGCGTACCGTATCGATAAGGCTCCTGAAGTTTTTCTTCAGAACCTCCGTCTGTCGCAGCCTAATGTCGTTAGCTCCCGCGTGCAGCACAACAGCTCCGACGCGCTCGTCACCATTCAAGATCTCAGTTACCCGCGCAGTGATATCGAGAACACGAGCACCAGGAAAGCAGTGACTGTGCACCTTACTTTTACCTAACGTAGCGTGGACGTGTCGGACGGTGGAATCGCCGATGATCACAGCATCGCGTTTCGCGAAGAGGGGAGAAGCGGTTCTGAGTGGAGATCTCGAAAACCGGGAGGGGCGAAAAGATTCTTGTCCTGGCTCGCGGCTTACGCGGAACCACCCAGGCTTCGTGGTGGCGTGTTGGAGCCGGAGTGAATGAAATCATGGCTGATTGTGACCTGGACGCTCGGGACCAATGCTGAGAAATGCACGGAGTAGACGAGGTCAGCGTCAGCGGGTTACTAACGTTAATCACTGATCCGTGTGCATCAGCGCGTTATGTTTCAAGAGCTAAGCGCCGGTCTCTCAGCTCAGCTTGTCTCTCTAGAAGGTCACAGATCTGCTTTTCTACAGCTTCTAATTCAGACTGCACCGCGAGCAATTCAGATTTGTTCTCATCTGCACCAAAAGGTAGATAACATACACCTGATATATTCGCCATTTTAACCGATGGACAGTAAGTTAGCAATGATGCAACCAGTGATGCTATTAATATTTATACTAATTTATGACTCAAATCTTGGGTAAGAAACGTCTTTTTAGTGGTATGGGTGTAATGTAGACGCACGATAGACGGGAAAACAAACAAACTCACAGCAGGCAACGAGGCTGACAAAAGCAGTCGATCGCAGGGCGAACAGCAGTGAAGCGGTGTCTCGCTCTACGACCAACAACCAATATTCAAACCGTATTTGCGCAAACAAACAAACGCAAACAAACAAACTCACAGCAGGCAACGAGGCTGACAAAAGCAGTCGATCGCAGGGCGAACAGCAGTGAAGCGGTGTCTCGCTCTACGACCAACAACCAATATTCAAACCGTATTTGCGCAAACAAACAAACGCAAACAAACAAACTCACAGCGGGCAACGAGGCTGACAAAAGCAGTCGATCGCAGGGCGAACAGCAGTGAAGCGGTGTCTCGCTCTACGACCAACAACCAATGTTCCAACCGTATTTGCGGTTCCAGTCGTATAATGGCTTGAGACGCGTCTGGCCAACAGTCCGAGTTGTAATTATGAGTTAAATGATGGTTCAGAACAGAATAAAGAGAGAAATACGGAAAAACAGAAGGAAATACGAAGCTAATACGAGGCTTAGACAGCCACGACGCAAACAAACTCACAGCTCACAGCAGGCAGCGAGGCGAACAAAATCCCTGGCAAGTTTCAATCCCTGAAGAAGCCTACGGAGGAGTGATCCAGCTCTCAGATTAGTGCTGCACGATTAATCATATCGCAATCGTAATCGCGATGTCAAGCCTATGCGATTATATGACGCAAAATGCTGCGATTTTACATGAAATAAACAAATTAGGGCTGTTAACACAATTAACACAGCATCTGTTCTTTTTTTGCCATCCTTTGGCTACTTACATGATCCCGCTCTTATTCATGCGAAACCATTCATGTGAGACAAGTCAAAGAGAGCGCGCTGCCTGTGAATGTCCTGACTGAAAGACGCGCGTCAGTATCATGCGCATGCACAGACCGCGCACCAGAATACAGTTCTCTTTCGCGCTTGAACGAACAATAACACACACAATTATGCCGTTTGTCGAGTATCTTTATAACATAAGAGCAGTCTTATGATGAACGTGAAGAGTTGTGAGAGAATGAGGCGCGTGTGTGAGATCCTCGTCTCTGTCAGCAACGGCTGCTCTTAAAGAGCCAGTAGCCAATAATGCTCTGTCAGTAAAGTTAATCAAAGAACAAAGGGAACAGAGAAAATTACTCACTGCTCTTGACTAAAGAACCTGTTTAGCTTTAATAAGAATTAGTCTATATATAATTTATAATTTATGCAGCGCATACTGTTTGGTAACTTTATTAAATTTCTGTATATGTGCTACATGATGGACAGGAAGGGCACAGGTAAATATGACATTTATTGTTTATGTGAGGATTGTTTGAAGTTCACTTAAATTAAAAGCTGTTATATTTTTTGAACCCTAATAAAAAAAAGTAAAAGTAAAAAAAATGGATAGCTTTTAATTGTAATGATGGAATCACTGTAATGTTGGATGGCTATAATTAATGTTTAAAATGGGGGGGGGGGATTTGTCTTATTGATCATTATAGGTGTTATCAATCATTTAGTTGTTGTTGCTAGTTTGAGTTGAGAAATACACATTTCAGAATCATCACTAATCTGTGTGTGCATTTTGCTTTAGAACCAAGCAAACTGACTCATGAAACCATTTGTTTATTATATCGCAATCACATATCGCAATCGCAATATTGACCTCAATAATCGCAATATGACATTTTCCCCAAATCGTGCAGCCCTATCTCAGATTTAATCAAAAATATCTTAATTCGTGTTCCGAAGATGAACGAAGGTCTTACGGGGTTGGAACAACATGAGGGTGAGTCATTTCTGAAATTTTTGGGTGAACTATCCCTTTAAATCAAGCAATTGACCTATCGGTAAGCCCCGCCCCCCTTAGTTACTATTGCAAACTCGGACAAACAAACTGAGTTGCTAACTGTCTTACAATGACAGCTTTCGGTGTGTAAACATTTTGTCCCAAAATGTTTTTGATACGTTTTGGACATAGAAGGCACAGATTTTACCATTTTTGTAGCATAAACACAATTAAACGATGAAAGAATCAGATCTTCCAATGTTTCTCTATGGCGCTGGAACCTAAAGATGTCCGAGTTCCGGTCCCCATGCAACTGATACTCAACTGCCATTGGCTCATCTGCGTTCGAGGGGAGTGGCTTAACGATGAACGTGAATTCACTTTAATTAATTGCATCTCTCTCACTACAGGTCATTCTGAGAAAGGAAACGGCTGACGGACTCGACCTAAAAAAGATCCCCTGGATACAGACTGACCTCAGATTTGAAAGGGTCAAAAGTCATGACCTTACTTTGATCCTATATCATTCCCCCGTGACCTCATGTTCCACACTTTCCCCAACAAATCGCGCACGCAGACGTCGGTCGGCATGGAGAAGACGTACTCCCTGACCGCGCATTACGACGACTTCCAGGAGATCAAGTATGGGAGCCGCTACGGGAGCAACACGCTGAGCAACGGTATGAATTTGCATCTGGGCGGATCCCTAGATCGCGGGAGCCGAGGGCGAAGTGGGCGGGGCCAGTGTGTAGTAGGCGGGGCCAACCCTGGGGGTGGGGCTCCGGCCCGCTGGAGCCGGCGGGAAATCTGCCTTCTCTCGGCGCTGGTGTTCGCGGCGGGAATGTGCGTGATTCTCGGATGCATGCTAGCGCTGAAGTTCCTGTCTCTGGAAGCGCAGGATTCGCAGTGCAGGCAGGATTGCGTTAAACGCCGTTCGCTGATCCGGGCCGCGCGATTCGTCCAGGGGAACATCGACCCGAGCGTCCAGCCCTGTCACGACTTCTACAGCTTCGCCTGCGGAGGATGGCTCCGCCGACACGGGATTCCCGACGACAAACTGAGCTACGGGATCATCACCGCCATCGGGGAACTGAACCAGGAGAAGCTGCAGCGCCTCCTACTGGTGCCGGTCCAGAGGAACGAGCCGGACAGCGCCGAGAGGAAGGTACAACTGCACACGAATATATGCTTGCTATTTATTTATCTTATTTTATTTATTGTATTTTTATTTATTTATTTTAAATACTGTTTTTTATTGCATTTTCTTGAACACTTACACAATAATGTACATCAAATGTCTGTAACAACACATTTAATGTAGAAAAACAAGTCAAGTCAAGTCACCTTCATTTATACAGCGCTTTTAAGAATATATATTATTTCAAAGCAGCTTTACAGTGATAATAGGAGATTACAGTAACAGAGATTGTTTTGGCTTTACAGCAGCTCTAGAGTAAAGTTATTGTCCAGCTAAAGTTAGTTTTAATTGATTCACTTCTGTTGCAAAGATCATTAGTTATTAACTTAGGGGCGGCTAACACGACACAGCTTTAACTGTAAAAAGAAAACTTTTAATGTTCTGGCCGTTCATTTACACAACAACAGTGCCTGGTGCTCGAGAACGCAAACTTAGAAACTCTTTGAAAAGGTGCATTTTGAAATTTTGAAAAATTTTGTAAAACGTTATCAACTCCGTGTAGACTCCAAAAAACATGAATCTGTGAAAATTCTGACGTCGTGGACATGCATATTATGTGTTTAGTCTATAGAGATGTGCATTTGAATATATATCTGCGCAGGGGTGTAGTCTTTCTTTACAAATTGATATCACCAAATTACTTGTTTACATGGATGCATGTAAACTGGATCATTCTGATAATGTTTTATCTGTACAGAGCCTTCACATGGGACTGTCTTACACTCCTGTATTTGAATATATGCTTATTTTAAAGATGTTTATTTTATTTAAGTCAAGAAACTATATAAATCAAGGTTATTATAGTTAACTAAAACTGAAAACTGATGCCATGAAAAAAACACTTTCTTTAGTTGAAATAAAATAAATAAAATAAAAAATATAAAACTTGTTTACATTGTTCGCAAACTTGTCAACTTGTTGCATTTCTCATTTTCATTGAGTTTAACTTTACGTACTAAAATAACTCAAACTAAAACTGAAATAAATATTAATAAAAACTATATAGACATATTTAAAAAGAAAAAACAACAAAATTACTAAAACTTTAACTAACATTAAAATTAAAATGAAAAATATATAGCCTATATATTAATAAAAACTATAATAGTATCTCAACGATACTAAAATAACATTGGTATAGACTTAAAATTTTGTGCAATATATAGCAATATACTGTATATATATATATACATATATATATATATATATATATATATATATATATATTTATATATGTGTGTGTCAAGGATCACTATTTCCTTTGCTCATACATGATTGGATTTATGTTTTTTTTATTAAATTGCTCGTTTTATTCAGAAAAATAAAAAAATGTAGTGATAACATTTTATACACTGCACTGATACTTTTTTAATTTCACTAGAAAAAAAGCTTAAGAAAATAAATAAATGAAAAAAATATGAATTACTGTTTAAATGTGTAAATGGTTAAAATATTTAAATGAAACATCAGAATATAAAATATTATTTGATTGGAATACATGTGATTGGATTAACAATTTAAATTTGTTTTATATTTTGTTGCAATTGTCAAATTTTTTATTCAAGATTGATATAATTTATATATATATATATATATATATATATATATATATATATATAAAATATATATATATATATATATATATATATATATTAATATATATATTCATATATATATATTTATATATATATATATATATTTTAATTTTACCAGGGAAAGATTTTTCTTTGGGGATAAATTATACGTTATTATAAGTTCAGAAAACCTTTAAAACGTATTATTTTCTCCCACAGGTGAAAGAATTCTACCGCTCGTGTATCAACATGAAGGAGATCGACCGTCTGGGGGCGGGGCCTATGACTGAGGTGATTGACAGCTGTGGTGGGTGGGACCTGTCTGGAGCTCCGCCCAGAGGGGCGGGGTGGGACAGTAGCTCCGCCCCCGTGAGCCCGGATTTTAATGAGATGCTGTACAAGACTCAGGGATTATACAGCACATCTGTGTTCTTCTCGCTCACCGTCAGCGTAGACGATAAAAACTCGTCACGCAACGCCATACGGGTGAGGGAGAGACTGATAAAGTTATATTGTGTTGTATTTGTGTGCAAGTAACTTGAGCTGGTTTGGGATTGCAGATTGATCAGGAGGGTTTGACTCTGCCGGAACGAACTCTGTATCTGGGACAAGATGAAGACAGTGTGAAGGTGAAGATTTTAATATTAGTAAATGTTGAAATTACCATTAACCAAGATTAATCAATGCTGTATACGTGCAGTTCACTCTTTCATCTCTCCTGTTGCGTCTCAATTCCTACTTATCCTACGCCCCAGTGCACGTTTACACGACAACGATATGCTTAAAACTGAGAAGTCTTTCCTGTGAGTTTTCCGTGTACAGACGACACCATTGTCAAAACGATCCCCATTCACACAGATCCGTGAAAACGACTGAAAACGCTGTATTCTGCCAGGCCAGTAGATGGCGATGAAACACTATAGATTAAACACGTATACGCATGTACACAATGTCATCGTCTTCAGAGATTCACGTTTTTGTTGTTTACTCAGAGACTGTTTTCAAAAACTTGCGTTTTCAGGCGCCCAAAACGCTGTTGTCGTGTAAACGTACAGCCAAAACGCATTAAAAGTTTTACGTTTTTAGTTAAAAACGGTGTCGTGTAAACAGCCCTTAAAAGTATGTACTCTTTTTGTGAAGAAAAAGTGCATACTTTTGAGTGTGTAGCAAAAAAGTAGACAAGCTTTGGGACAAACTATGCCGTTATAAAACAGCGTCTTTATTCAATTCAATTCAAATTTATTTGTATAGCGCTTTTCACAATACATATTGTTTCAAAGCAGCTTTACAGAAAGTGCATTTCAGAAATGTACGTAAAAAATACAGTTAGTTAATCATCATGTATTAATTTAGGGCATAACATATCGCCGGCGTTGAGTCGTCTCTTCACAGGCGTCGAGTCGTCTCATCGCAGGTGTTTAGTCATCTCATCGCAGGGGTTGGGGATCTGAAGTCTCCGTGAGAGGCTGGATACAGACTGTAGCTGAAGAACGCTATTTACCTCGGGACTAGCGTCCCGAGATAACAGCAGAAAAGCAGATGGGAAATAATTAGCGTAGCTGCTGTTCATAATATTAATGCATTCGATCTGATTCAACAGTGGTATAAAAGGTAAGCATTATGTGAATGCTTGGCTGAAGAGATGCGTCTTTAATCTAGTTTTGAACTGGGAGAGCGAGTCTGAGCAACGAACAGTATCAGGAAGGCTATTCCAGAGTTTAGGAGCTAAATGTGAGAACGCCCTCCCTCCTTTAGTGGACTTAGATATCCTAGGAATGACCAGAAGCCTCGAATTTAGGGATCTTAAAGAACGCGATGGATTGTAGGGCGATAGAAGGTCCATTAAATATACAGGAGCTAGACCATTTAGGGCTTTATAGGTCAGTAATAGTACTTTTCAATTGATACGGAACTTAATAGGTAACCAGTGCAGAGATGATAAAATTGGTGTTATATGATCATATTTTCTTGACCTAGTAAGAACTCAGTAGTAAGAACACCTAGTAAGCAGCTGCATTTTGCACTAACTGTAGCTTGTTTATTGAGGATGTAGGACAACCAGCTAATAAAGCGTTACAGTAATCTAGTCTTGAGGTCATGAATGCATGAACTAACTTTTCTGCATCAGAAACAGATAGCATGTTACGTAGCTTAGCAATATTTCTAAGGTGGAAAAAGGCTGTTCTTGTAACATATGATATATGATTTTCGAAAGACAAGTTGCGGTCTAGTATAACACCCAGGTCTTTTACTGTAGTGGATAAAGTAACTGGACATCCTTCTAAATTAAAGTTGTATTGTACGAGGTTTTGTGGGTAGTTTTTTGGACCAATAAGTAATACCTCCGTTTTATCTGAATTTAATAGCAGGAAATTACACGTCATCCAGCATTTTATATCTTTAAGACACTCTGTCAATTTAGATAAGTTAGTGTTTTCATCTGGTCGTGATGAAATATATAATTGAGTGTCATCAGCATAACAGTGGAAATTAATTCCATGTTTTCTTATAATATTACCAAGTGGCAGCATATATATATAGAATAGCAGAGGGCCTAACACCGATCCTTGCGGCACTCCATAGTCTACTGACGTTATCTTCGATTTTTCCCCATTTAAACAGACAAAATGGTAACGGTCTGATATGTACGATCTAAACCAGCTTAATGCCTGTCCCTTAACACCAGTGTAGTTTTGTAGTCGATCCAAGAGTATTTTATGATCTATAGTGTCGAACGCAGCGCTAAGATCGAGTAGAACTAGTATTGAGATACAGCCTTGGTCAGAAGCTAAAAGTAAATCATTTGTAATTTTAACTAGCGCAGTTTCTGTGCTATGATGCGGTCTGAATCCTGACTGAAATTTTTCATAGATATAATTTTCTTGCAAGAAAGAGCACAATTGAGCGGACACAATTTTTTCTAGTATTTTAGATATAAATGGAAGATTTGAAATGGGTCTGTAATTTGCTAAGTTATTTTGATCTAATTGCGGTTTCTTAATAATAGGTTTTATTACTGCCAGCTTAAATATTTTTGGAACATGACCTAAAGATAAAGACAAGTTAATAATATTGAGAAGAGGCTCTTCCACTACAGGTAACACTTCTTTCAGTAGTTTAGTGGGTATTGGATCTAATAAACATGTTGTTGGTTTCGCTGCAAAGATAAGTTTATTTAGCTCTTCCTGTCCTATAGTTGTAAAGCGGTGTAGTTGTTCTTGAGGGGCGATAATTGAGGCTGAATCATAAGACACCATAGAGGATTGTACATTTACAATTGTATTTCGGATGCTTTCTATTTTCTCATTGAAGTAATTCATAAAATCATTACAACTATACTGTAACGGAATATTTTGCTCTGGTGATGTCTGTTTATTTGTTAGTCTAGCCACGGTGTTAAATAAAAACCTTGGATTATTTTGGTTATTTTCTATTAGTTTGCGGAGATGCTCAGCCCTGGCTGCTTTTAGAGCCTTTTTATAACGTGACATACTGTCTTTCCACGCGATTCTAAAGACCTCTAAATTAGTTTGTTTCCATTTACGCTCTAAGTTACGAGTTTCTCTCTTGATAACATGTGTAGCTTGATAACTTTAACGGTTGCTCTCTCTCATCCTATCACCGTAAACTGGCCTGTCAATCATATTGTCACAGAAAACTGGCCTGTCAATCATCTTTTCAAAAATAAAACTCCACATTTAATTTAGTTTAATTTCCTACCGTATCGGAGAGAATTGCAGAATCGTGTTGATCTGCAGTTGCGGGTCTTTCATGCAGACTCTGCTCATATTAAAGTTGCAGTAGGGAGTTTTGAGAAAATGTTGACTTAGCCTGAAAATTTGAACAAGCACAACTTCCAGGTCCAACCCCCTTGCTCTCTGCTGCGCTACAGCCCTCCCTCCACAGCTCCTCCCCCACAGCTCCTCCCCCACAGCTCCTCCCCCACAGCTCCTCCCTCCACAGCTCCTCCCTCCACAGCTCCTCCCCCACAGCTCCTCCCCCACAGCTCCTCCCTCCACAGCTCCTCCCCCACAGCTCCTCCCTCCACAGCTCCTCCCCCACAGCTCCTCCCCCACAGCTCCTCCCTCCACAGCTCCTCCCCCACAGCTCCTCCCTCCACAGCTCCTCCCCCACAGCTCCTCCCCCACAGCTCCTCCCCCACAGCTCCTCCCTCCACAGCTCCTCCCCCACAGCTCCTCCCCCACAGCTCCTCCCCCACAGCTCCTCCCTCCACAGCTCCTCCCTCCACAGCTCCTCCCCCACAGCTCCTCCCTCCACAGCTCCTCCCCCACAGCTCCTCCCTCCACAGCTCCTCCCCCACAGCTCCTCCCCCACAGCTCCTCCCCCACAGCTCCTCCCTCCACAGCTCCTCCCCCACAGCTCCTCCCTCCACAGCTCCTCCCCCACAGCTCCTCCCCCACAGCTCCTCCCCCACAGCTCCTCCCTCCACAGCTCCTCCCCCACAGCTCCTCCCTCACAGCTCCTCCCTCCACAGCTCCTCCCCCACAGCTCCTCCCCCACAGCTCCTCCCTCCACAGCTCCTCCCCCACAGCTCCTCCCTCCACAGCTCCTCCCTCCACAGCTCCTCCCCCACAGCTCCTCCCTCACAGCTCCTCCCCCACAGCTCCTCCCCCACAGCTCCTCCCCCCACAGCTCCTCTCCCACAGCTCCTCCCTCCACAGCTCCTCCCCCACAGCTCCTCCCCCACAGCGGAGCCTGCCGTGAACGCGCAGGCTAGTAAACAGGACCACTGATGACGGCGGATTATAAACAGTTATGGAACATTCACTAATAGGGACGAAACATCAACAATATGCTTTACATTGACTATGGCCTGCCCATACTTTGACTACAAACTTGGTCCTCAAATCATTATGTATTTTGCAATACATGTAACTTTATAACGTTGCACTCTTTCTATAAGTTATAAATAGCTAGTAAGATAACGTTAAAGGATTAGTTCACTTTTAAAAAAAAACTTTTGCTGATAATTTACTCACCCCCATGTCATCCAAGATGTCCATGTCTTTCTTTCTTCAGTCGAAAAAAAATTAAGGTTTTTGATGAAAACATTCCAGGCTTTTTCTCCATATAATGGACTTCAATAGGACACAAACGTTTCAAGGACCAAATGACAGTTTCAGTGCAGCTTCAAAGGGCTTTAAACGATACCAGACGATGAATAAGGGTCTTATCTAGCGAAACGATCGGTCATTTCAAAAATAAATAAAAAACTTTAAGTTTTATAAGCACAAATGCTCGCCTTGCTCTGTTCTGTGATGTACGTTTGTGATCCTGTTCGAACTCGTTCATCAAAATGAACAAATCTTTTTTCGAGTCATTTCGTTCGTTGAATGAACGAAATGACTCGAAAAAAGATTCGTTCATTTGGATGATCGAGTTCGAACAGGAGAGTCACGAACGACGGTACGCGCTCGCGCTGTGCAAGAGAGGGGTGATCAGTGCGTACACGAGCGTGATTGACACTGCTAAGACATTCCTCCTGGCTCTGATTGGTTGTTTCTGACCGGGAGCGGTGTATTTCTGCAAATGGCAATAGGACCACAGGGAGGAGCCAGAGGAGCTCGATTTTTTCCACAGATTATCTGTCTCATATTCAACTGTGAGGACATAATGACAGTTTTAACAAATACTTGTTTACAAAAGTGACCTACTGGAGCTTTAATACAGAATGATGCATTTAAAAGTTATTGGCCAAACGGATCTTTATAAAAGTCCATATTGTTATTGCAGATGAAATATAACACGGATAACATTACATAAATATTTTTCTATCAGGTTAAACTTTGAATAGTCACTCAAACCTTTATCTAAACCTCTCACCGTCGGTCGCTCACATCCGCCATGTTTTGTAGTTTTCTTACACTTTTTACTTGTGTTTGTTGTTCCTCCTCCAAAGCGCAATGGATTGTGGGTAATATTAGCCGTTATAGTGAACACGGATCCACTCTTCCATAGATCATACAGGGACTTTTGTCATACTCTATTCAACCTACTATGCTTTTGGACACACTAATTTTAATCTCACACACTGTTTAGGATGGATAGTGTGTGTGTGTGTGTCTGACGGCCATCTGTCGCTCGCTGTGAGCTCACATGTCTAATTGATCGTGTCACAGCTGGTGATGATGTCACAGATGAGCTCGTGTCCATTAATAATGAGGTCACAGCGGTGGCTCTGTCACGCTCCGATGACATCAGACTTTTACTACAATGCAACTACAAATTTAAACTGACAAGCCAAGAAGAAATCCCACTGAGAGATCAATACAAATGTAAAAAACACTTGTCTTTAAGTAAAATATCTAGTGCTGGGCAACGATTAATCACGATTAATCGCATCCGAAAGTTTGTGTTTACATAATATATGTGTGTGTACTGTGTATAATTATTTTGTATAGCCTATATAAATACACGCATGCATGTATATATTTAAGGAAAAAATGGGTTATTTATATATAAAATATTTATATATAATATAAATGATGTATAAATATATATACAGTATATACATGCAAATATTAAATATATACATGCATATGTGTGTATTTATATATACAATATAATTATACACAGTACACACACATATATTATGTAAACACAAACTTTTATTTTGGGTGCGATTAATCATTGCCCAGCCCTAAAAATATAATTTCTTAATATTATGGTGAAATAAGACCTGGTTTTTATTATTGGTAACTCAGGCATAATGTGAGATTTGCTTTATTAAATATATAAGCAATTGATGTATATAATAAGACATCCAGATAAGTACAAATGCAAGTGTTTAGATTTAAATAAAAATAATAGTAATAATTGGTAACACTTTACAATAAGGTCATATTAGTTAACATTAGTTAATGCATGAACTTTTAGCAATACATTTGTTATAGTATGTACTGTATTAATCTTTGTTAATGTTAGTAAATAAATATTAAACTGTTCATTGTTAGTTCATGTCAGTTCAGGTCCATTAAACAATATTAACAGATGCAACTTTTGATTTTATTAATGTGTTATTAAATGTTGAAACTAACATTAACATTAACTAAGATTAATAATACTTCAAAAGTAGTTTTCAGTGTTAGCTCATGTACTCTAATCTAACTAACTAATGTTATGAAATGCAACCATATTGTAAAGTGTTACCAAATTATATATATATATATATGACTCCCAAATATTTACATAAAAAACTATTAAAAGTTTTACTTTTTGTGTATCGTTAACTCTTTAGCACTTATGTTTTCTTCATGATTTCCATGATTGCTGTTCGAAAAAAACATATTACATTGATTTTGCTGAAAATAAAAAAAAGTTACATTTCAGGTGTTCAGTCACTTTTGACCAAATGAACAAAACCAGAGGGTTAATTAATAAAATAAAGTTTTTGTAAATTTTTATTAGTTTATTAAAATGTATATTTAGTTTATATACATTTTTAAATACTTTTATTTTAAAAATGAAAAATAATATTTAAAATAATTTGCTATCCGAGAAAAAATCATGAAATTCATCGATAAAAACCTCAAAGCATGGTTTATTAATGTTGCTTTTGTGTATGACATTTACCAAATAAAATCATCAGATTCAGCATGATTAGTTTAATAACGGACGTTTTTCTCGATGACGTCAGATTCTGGCGTCCTATAAGGCGCTGATGGAGCGATTGCTGAGCATGCTGGGAGCTCAGAACGCCACGCTGAAGTCTCGAGAGATTCTGGATCTGGAGATCAAACTAGCAAACGTATGTATCTCGTGTGTGTTTACCTGGCAATCATTCTTCCTCTCATCCTTCCCTCGGCTCCTTTTGACCCCGAATATTTTTGATATTTTTTTTTTTTAATTAGTGTTCATCGGAGGACTTTTGTCGCACTTGAACCATGAATACACACCCAAAAAATGGATTCGAGGAGTTTTGTGGTTGAAATTTAAAACAGTAACAAATCCTTCCCTCTCGCGTCAATCTGACTGCTTTAGGAATGAATGAAATGTGAGGAATGCTTCAGTACACATAGAAAAACCTAAAAATGCTAAAACTTTACCAAAAAAATTATTTTATAATGTCTACTTATATTTTATAATGTATAATGTTTATAATTAAAAGGTTTAGGCATGAAATTGTGAGTTATTTTGAATTTAAGTTGAAATATTGTGAAGGATGTGCTTCTAAATTACTATTTAGTTATTATTTATTCATTGATTAAATCTAGTAATTTAAAGGTAAATAAATAAAAAAATTTAAAAAACTCTCCCAAAAAAATTGCATTTAAAAATATTATCAAAATTATATAAAATAAGCTTTCTGGACCAACAAAAAAAAAAGTATAATGTTAGGGCTTCGGGTTATTTTGACCCGCGAGGGAAAGATGTGTTACAAACCGCGAGGGAAGGATGAGGGTTAAGTTAATGACTTTTAAATCCAGTATTTGCATGTGTTTGTTCAAAGTCACTTGAATGAACCGAATCACTGAATCTGAAGGGAAGTGATTCTGAACTGCAGGGTGTGCTTGTATGGGTTTGTGTGTGTGGTAAATGTGTGTGAACAAGCATGTTTGTGTCTCAATGCACGTGCTTTAACAGTCTTTCTTCTTTCTTTTTTGCCAAAGATCACAGTGTCTGAATACGAGGAGCAAAGAAAAGACATTAGCAGCATGTACAACCGAATAACTCTGAACCAGCTGCAGAAAATGGCTCCGAGCGTGAGTAGATACACACACTTTATCACGTGTGTTAGAAGGTTCACAAGCAGAAAGAAAGTAAAATGTCTTCTTTTGAATGGCTGTCAAGTCAGGTCAGCTTTATTTATACAGCGCTTTTTACAGTACAGAGTGTTTCAAAGCAGCTTTACAGAGATAACAGGAAAATAATGCAACAGAGTTTGTTTCTAGAAGAATATAGCGTCACAGTCCAGCTTAAATAAGTTCAGTGATGATTCATTTTTGTTGGAAAAAAGTTAATAATTTAGTTCATTTATATACAGGTCCTTCTCAAAAAATTTGCATATTGTGATAAAGTTAATTATTTTACATAATGTAATGATAAAAATTAAACTTTCATATATTTTAGATTCATTGCACACCAACTGAAATATTTCAGGTCTTTTATTGTTTTAATACTGATGATTTTGGCATACAGCTCATGAAAACCCAAAATTCCTATATCAAAAAATTAGGATATCATGAAAAGGTTCTCTAAACGAACTATTAACCTAATCATCTGAATCAACTAATTAACTCTAAACACCTGCAAAAGATTCCTGAGGCTTTTAAAAACTCCCAGCCTGTTTCATTACTCAAAACCGCAATCATGGGTAAGACTGCCGACCTGACTGCTGTCCAGAAGACCATCATTGACACCCTCAAGCAAGAGGGTAAGACACAGAAAGAAATTTCTGCACAAATAGGCTGTTCCCAGAGTGCTGTATCAAGGCACCTCAGTGGGAAGTCTGTGGGAAGGAAAAAGTGTGGCAAAAAACGCTGCACAACGAGAAGAGGTGACCGGACCCTGAGGAAGATTGTGGAGAAGGACCGATTCCAGACCTTGGGGACCTGCGGAAGCAGTGGACTGAGTCTGGAGTAGAAACATCCAGAGCCACCGTGCACAGGCGTGTGCAGGAAATGGGCTACAGGTGCCGCATTCCCCAGGTCAAGCCACTTTTGAACCAGAAACAGCGGCAGAAGCGCCTGACCTGGGCTACAGAGAAGCAGCACTGGACTGTTGCTCATTTGAAAGCAAATTTTGCATGTCATTCGGAAATCAAGGTGCCAGAGTCTGGAGGAAGACTGGGGAGAAGGAAATGCCAAAATGCCTGAAGTCCAGTGTCAAGTACCCACAGTCAGTGATGGTCTGGGGTGCCATGTCAGCTGCTGGTGTTGGTCCACTGTGTTTTATCAAGGGCAGGGTCAATGCAGCTAGCTATCAGGAGATTTTGGAGCACTTCATGCTTCCATCTGATTTCATTTTTCAGCACGACCTGGCACCTGCTCACAGTGCCAAAACCACTGGTAAATGGTTTACTGACCATGGTATTACTGTGCTCAATTGGCCTGCCAACTCTCCTGACCTGAACCCCATAGAGAATCTGTGGGATATTGTGAAGAGAAAGTTTAGAGACTCAAGACCCAACACTCTGGATGAGCTTAAGGCCGCTATCGAAGCATCCTGGGCCTCCATAACACCTCAGCAGTGCCACAGGCTGATTGCCTCCATGCCACGCCGCATTGAAGCAGTCATTTCTGCAAAAGGATTCCCGACCAAGTATTGACTATTGAGTGCATAACTGAACATAATTATTTGAAGGTTGACTTTTTTTTGTATTAAAAACACTTATTTTATTGGTCGGATGAAATATGCTAATTTTTTGAGATAGGAATTTTGGGTTTTCATGAGCTGTATGCCAAAATCATCAGTATTAAAACAATAAAAGACCTGAAATATTTCAGTTGGTGTGCAATGAATCTAAAATATATGAAAGTTTAATTTTTATCATTACATTATGGAAAATAATGAACTTTATCACAATATGCTAATTTTTTTAGAAGGACCTGTATATATATCGCCGCTCTGGAGAAAACAGTGATGTCATCGTCTCTTTGTAGTTCTGTAGTTTTATGTCCAGGAGTGTAAGAATAGTTTGGATTATAAGCTGATTTTAAGGACTGCCTGTAATATATGTCTTCTTTTGAATGGCTGTCAGTGGAGAAAGAAGCTCTGTGTAGTTATGTAGTAATATGCTCCGATCGAGGTCCAGAAGTGTAAGAATTATAGTGACCAATCAATTATAGTGATTATATGTGACTGTGGATCACAAACCCAGTCACGAGTCACACGGGTATATTTGTAGCAATAGCCAACAATACATTGTATGGGTCAAAATTATCGATTTTTCTTTAATGCCAAAAATCATTAGGATATTAAGTAAAGATCATTTTCCATGAAGATATTTAGTAAATTTCCTACCGTAAATATATAAAACATTTATTTTTGTGTGTGAATCCAGCACAATCATGAACATAAATGCACAACTTTAAAGGAGATTTTCTCAATGTTTAGATTTTTTTGCATCCTCAGATTCCAGATTTTCAAAAGTTGTATCTCTGCCAAATATTGTCCCATCATAACAAGCCATACATCAATGAAAAGCTTATTCATTCAGCTTTCATATGATGTATAAATCTCAATTTCAAAAAATTGACCCATGTGACTGGTTTTGTGGTCCAGGGTCACTTCACGGTGAAGTTAGAAAGCAAACTGGGAAATATCTGAAGCCACTGGATCTGGATCCATTTTTGGCAGCACAGATCCGCTGTTTAAAACACAGAACATGATCTCTAAATGAAGCATAAATCAATAAGCATAAGGGCAAACGGTTGAGGTTTACATTGAGAGGATCAGCGTTGTCATCTCTCTCTGCAGTTCCACTGGAAGCGTCTTCTGGACCGAATCTTCAATGATAATTTCTCAGAGGACGAGGAGATCGTAGTTTTGGCCACTGACTACATTCAGACGGTGTCGGACATCATTAAAACCACATCCAAACGGTAAGAGATCTGAAGAACCGCTAACACTTTACAATAAGGTTCGTTAGTTAACATTAGTTAATGCATTAACTAACATAAACTAACAATGAGCAATACATTTGTTACTGTGTTTATTAATCTTTATTAACGTTAGTTAATAAAAAATACAGCTGTTCATTGTTTCTTCATGTTAGTTCACAGTGCATTAACTAATGTTAACAAGATTTTAATAAAGTATTAGAAAATGTTGAAATTAACATTAACCAAGATTAATAAATGTGGTATACACGCAGTTCATTATTAGTTCATGCTAACTAATGTAGTTAACTAATGTTAACTAATGAACCTTACTGTAAAGTGTTACCAAAATCTCATGTCATGATATGAGTTTCTGCACCATTTAGGGAAAAAATCTAATTGCAATTTTTCAGATTAAAAATTGTGAATTCAATTTAAAAAAGTTTTTTTTGTAATTCCATGATTGCTGTGCTTGTTAGTAGTGCTGCACAATTTGGTGAAAATCGTGTGATTATAAAGCAAAATAGCTATAATAATAATAAATATAGCTGTAAGCATGCAGCAATAATAAACGGTGTTCAAGCGTTTTAAGACCTCTATGCCATCTATGCTGTTAGGGATTATGTCGACCTGAAATGTAGGGCTGATACCATAAAATATGCACGAAAAGGAACATGCTAAAACACACACACACACACACACACACACACACACACACACACACACACACACACACACACACACACACACACACACACACACACACACACAGAAAAGAAAGGCTTAAACAATAATATTTGAAACACAATAAGCATGCTTACACACACACACACATGCACACACATTATGTTGTAGATACAGATATTTAAAATAAATGACGGGTAACTATATTAGTGAGTAAAATTACAGAATTATGATTATAACCAGCAGATGGCAGCAGAGGACCACTTATTGCCTCACTTTCATTTTAAATGTTTGTTTCCAACAGTAATCTCCACTACAGCAAAGCAACTTTGCCATGCTAACCCCATTAAGCACACACACACTAACCCAACCTCTAAACGTACCCATCACACAAAACCTTCAGCATTTTTACATTTTCAAAAAAACTCATTCTTTATGATTTATAAGCTTGTTTCATCACTTTAGGTCCACAGTGACACGAGTCCCCATGAGTGTGTGTGCATTCAGGTTTAAGTAGGGATGCACCGATACCACTTTTTTCAATCCGATCAATCCGATCCGATACCAAGAATTCTGAGTATCGACCGATACTGATGCCGATCCGATACCAACACAGTTTTTTTTTAAATCAAGTAGAATTTATATATTAACTCTCTTTGTGTTGAACTGATAATCACTCTTTTGTGTGTTAAGCACAATCTACTTAATACAGAGAACTTCATTATAAAGAAAAACAAATCCAAAAAATATACGATCATAATCTATGACAAAAATGCTATTATAAACTAGATTAGAGGATAATTCAGCAGTAAAATTTAGTCTAGAAAAATCATGAGTCCACAATAATTGTATAAAATCTGAACATTTAGTGAAAAAAACAAATAAGAGACAATAAGTGTAACACTAAATCTGGTAAAACGTTACACATTGCTCTTAGTATTGTTGTAAAATACATTCATGAAAAACAAGATAACAAAAATCAAAAAGATAAATTATTTTATATATAGCTATAGGCTACTATACAATTGAAACATGTTTTAAATGTATAGCACAGCTGATTAATGAGGCAGAAACATATGATAGATAGAACAGAACAAGAAAGGCTATTAATAATCTTTCATTGCGCAAAAGTATTATGATATGAAAGGCTGCAGTACAGAGTAGCGCAAAGCGCTTATGCGCCACCCGAGCGCAGAATTATGTGCTTGAAGCAATATGGAGTCACAGCTCTTCGAGTTCGCATTGAAAAGTTTAAAGCACAAACGAAAAACATATCGATGCGTAGTGTGTTATACAGTATCTATTTATCTGTGCAATAGTTTGAGCCTTTTCTTTTAACAGTTTTAAATTTCAGTTACTGTGCACGTGAAGAACAATTATAGTGCTCTGACTCTACTCTAGTGTGATCTAACAGACACCCGGTAGAAAGTAACATGATTAAGTTATACAGCAAGTCCAGCAAGATAAAGTTGTTTATGCGAAACCATAGACTTTTACTACAGACTACAGATCAAGTATAATAATAGTAACATTGAATCATCTTGGAGAGTTTCATCATGTTGACTGTCACCGAACGCGACGCGCTGTTTGATGCTGAATGAAGAATGATTGACAGCCACAGCGGAGGGAAAAGTTTACGTGATCTTGAATTTAATGACTTAAATGTTCATTTCTATCTCACACTATACTATATAATGGCTTCAGAACACTTATAATATAGTGCATGAAAACTTCATGGTGCTTCATAATGTTTTTGGGGCTTTTGTGGGGCTTGACAATAACACAGAATAGTATACGCACAATATCGGATTTGGATCGGCCTCGTCTGACTGATACCCGATCCGGCAAAGAATGGCAGTATCGGAGCCGATACCGATACTGAGTATCAGAGCGGTGCATTCCTAGGTTTAAGGCCCTTCCAGAAGAAGGTGTATCCTTGCCCGACTTCTATTAGCTCTCCTCTCCTGCGAGCCGGGTCTCACTCAAAGCTGTGATGTCAATGTCGTATTTGTTAAGCTCGCTCGCAACCAGGGCAGTGCGCCTGCGGGATCTGCCAGTTCCATTCTGCACATCGAGAAATGTGCGTACGGCCCATGTAGCCAAAATTAATAGTTTAGACTTATATTTTCGACCGCGTAATAGGATGCCTTGGCGACAGCGGTGGGCCGCCAGGAGTGTAGGGAACGGGCAGTGTTTGGGTCACCTCTTCTAGACCCTGAGCAGTGGAGGCAGCGGTGGGCCGCCAGGAGTGTAGGGAACGGGAAGTGTTTGAGTCACCTCTTCTAGACCCTGAGCAGTGGAGGCAGCGGTGGCCCAGGAGTGTAGGGAACGGGCAGTGTTTGGGTCACCTCTTCTAGAGCCTGAGCAGTGGAGGCAGCGGTGGGCCCAGGAGTGTAGGGAAGGGCAGTGTTTGGGTCACCTCTTCTAGACCCTGAGCAGTGGAGGCAGCGGTGGGCCAGGAGTGTAGGGAACGGGCAGTGTTTGGGTCATCTCTTGTAGACCGTGAGCAGTGGAGGCAGCGGTGGGCCAGGAGTGTAGGGAACGGGCAGTGTTTGGGTCACCTCTTGTAGACCGTGAGCAGTCGAGGCAGCGGTGGGCCGCCAGGAGTGTAGGGAACGGGCAGTGTTTGGGTCACCTCTTCTAGACCCTGAGCAGTCGAGGCAGCGGTGGGCCGCCAGGAGTGTAGGGAACGAGCAGTGTTTGAGTCACCTCTTCTAGACCCTGAGCAGTGGAGGCAGCGGTGGCCCAGGAGTGTAGGGAACGGGCAGTGTTTGGGTCACCTCTTCTAGAGCCTGAGCAGTGGAGGCAGCGGTGGGCCCAGGAGTGTAGGGAACGGGCAGTGTTTGGGTCACCTCTTCTAGACCCTGAGCAGTGGAGGCAGCGGTGGGCCAGGAGTGTAGGGAACGGGCAGTGTTTGGGTCACCTCTTCTAGACCCTGAGCAGTGGAGGCAGCGGTGGGCCCAGGAGTGTAGGGAACGGGCAGTGTTTGGGTCACCTCTTCTAGAGCTTGAGCAGTGGAGGCAGCGGTGGGCCAGGAGTGTAGGGAACGGGCAGTGTTTGGGTCACCTCTTCTAGACCGTGAGCAGTGGAGGCAGCGGTGGGCCAGGAGTGTAGGGAACGGGCAGTGTTTGGGTCACCTCTTCTAGACCCTGAGCAGTGGAGGCAGCGGTGGTCCGCCAGGAGTGTAGGGAACGGGCAGTGTTTGGGTCACCTCTTCTAGATCCTGAGCAGTGGAGGCAGCGGTGGGCCGCCCAGGAGTGTAGGGAACGAGCAGTGTTTGGGTCACCTCTTCTAGATCCTGAGCAGTGGAGGCAGCGGTGGGCTGCCCAGGAGTGAAGGGAACGGGCAGTGTTTGGGTCACCTCTTCTAGACCCTGAGCTGTGGAGGCAGCGGTGGGCTGCCCAGGAGTGAAGGGAACGGGCAGTGTTTGGGGCACCTCTTCTAGACCCTGAGAAGTGGACACAGCGGTGGGCCGCCCAGGAGTGTAGGGAACGGGCAGTGTTTGGGTCACCTCTTCTAGACCCTGAGCAGTGGAGGCAGCGGTGGGCCCAGGAGTGTAGGGAACTGGCAGTGTTTGGGTCACCTCTTCTAGACCCTGAGCAGTGGAGGCAGCGGTGGGCCCAGGAGTGTAGGGAACGGGCAGTGTTTGGGTATCCTCTTCTAGAGCCTGAGCAGTGGAGGCAGCGGTGGGCGAGGAGTGTAGGGAACGGGCAGTTTTTGGGTCACCTCTTCTAGACCCTGAGCATTGGAGGCAGCGGTGGGCCGCCAGGAGTGTAGGGAACGGGCAGTGTTTGGGTCACCTCTTCTAGACCCTGAGCAGTGGAGGCAGCGGTGGGCCGCCCAGGAGTGTAGGGAACGGGCAGTGTTTGGGTCACCTCTTCTAGAGCCTTAGCAGTGGAGGCAGCGGTGGGCGAGGAGTGTAGGGAACGGGCAGTTTTTGAGTCACCTCTTCTAGACCCTGAGCAGTGGAGGCAGCGGTGGGCCGCCCAGGAGTGTAGGGAACGGGCAGTGTTTGGGTCACCTCTTCTAGACCCTGAGCTGTGGAGGCAGCGGTGGGCTGCCCAGGAGTGTAGGGAACGGGCAGTGTTTGAGTCACCTCTTCTAGACCCTGAGCAGTGGAGGCAGCGGAGGGCCCAGGAGTGTAGGGAACGGGCAATGTTTGGGTCACCTCTTCTAGACCCTGACCAGTTGAGGCAGCGGTGGGCCGCCCAGGAGTGTAGGGAACGGGCAGTGTTTGGGTCATCTCTTCTAGACCGTAAGCAGTGGAGGCAGCGGTGGGCCAGGAGTGTAGGGAACAGGCAGTGTTTGGGTCACCTCTTCTAGACCCTGAGCAGTGGAGGCAGCGGTGGGCCCAGGAGTGTAGGGAACGGGCAGTGTTTGGGTCACCTCTTCTAGACCCTGAGCAGTGGAGGCAGCAGTGGGCTAGGAGTGTAGGGAAAGGGCAGTGTTTGGGTCAGCTGATGGCGGACTGCACTCGCCATGTGGAGGAGGATCACTGACATATATGGAGTTTTTGCAGCAGATCTAGTGATGCCACTCATCTAGTCCCTCCATACCTGATAGACCTCCTCTGTTGTCCACTGCTACTTATTCGACTGGGGACCCCCTCTCTCTCTCACACACACACACACACACACACACACACACACACACACACACACACACACACACACACACACACACACACACACACACACACACACACACACACACACACACACACACACAAGTCCCCAGCTTATTTTGTAGCTTACCTTCATATCTGTAGGGTTGTCCATTATCCGCCACCTATGGACGTGGTTGGTAGCAGTCAGCTCTGCCATAACATACACACACACACACACACAAATACAAAATGTTTTCAATGTCATTGGGCTATATAGTGAAAATATATTTTAATGGTGTGAGTGTCCATGTGAGTATGAGTATGTATGAGTGAGTGTGTAAGTGTGTGTGTATGTGTGTGTGAGAGAGTTAACGTGGCTTTATTTGAGGTGTCACTGTTCTGTTAACACCCTGTGCTGGTGCTGATTGGAATCGACCCACAAAACCTCCACTTGTTTACACACACACACACACACACACACACACACACACACGTGCACATGCAGTCTCTCTCTCTCCAGACAGCAGGAGTCAAGTGCAGAGGTTTAGTGTGTATCCAACTGTCAGGTTACTCTCACGGGACTCTTTGTGTGTGTGTGTGTGTGTGTGTGTGTGTGTGTGTGTGTGTGTGTGTGTGTGTGTGTGTGTGTGTGTGTGTGTGTGTGTGTGTGTGTGTGTGTGTGTAAACAAGTGGAGCTGTTGTGGGTTGCAGTCAGTCACTGTGTGTTTATTGCTGCTATATTTTCTCTGTTTGTGTGAGAATGATTGAATTTACTTGAACTGTCTGTTTTCTGTCCATCTCTTTCTTTCTCTCTCTTCTTTTCACTCTGTCTTTCTCTTTGACACTGTCTGAAATACTGATGAGACTCGTAAGAAATTTAACAATTCTGATTCCATTTACACTTAATGGTGACGGATGATCTAATGATTCTATAACAACTCTTTTAGTACTTGAAAAAGTCAGACTAAATACTTATATACAAATATTTGTATATTAATATATTAAAAATACCCACATACTGTGTGTATTTATTTATAATTTTATTAAATTAAAGTTTAAATTGAATTTCTCCATTTACTCTACGGTTTAAAAGTTTGGGGTAAGAGTAAAAAAATAAAGAAAAATAAATGAATGAATACTTTTGCTAAGCAAGGACGCATTAAATTGTTTAAAAGTGACAGCAAAGACTTTTATGTTGTTCTAAAAGATTCTATTTAATTCAATTCAATTCAATTCAAATTTATTTGTATAGCGCTTTTCACAATACATATTGTTTCAAAGCAGCTTTACAGAAAGTGCATTTCAGAAATGTACGTAAAAAATACAGTTAGTTAATCATCATGTATTAATTTATGGCATAACATATCGCCGGCGTTGAGTCGTCTCTTCACAGGCGTCGAGTCGTCTCATCGCAGGTGTTGGGGACTCTGAAGTCTCCGCGAGAGGCTGGATACAGACTGTAGCTGAAGAACGCTATTTACCTCGGGATTAGCGTCCCGAGATAACAGCAGAAAAGCAGATGGGAAATAATTAGCGTAGCTGCTGTTCATAATATTAATGCATTCGATCTGGTTCAACAGTAGTATAAGAGGCAAGCATTATGTGAATGCTTGGCTGAAGAGATGCGTCTTTAATCTAGTTTTGAACTGGGAGAGCGAGTCTGAGCAACGAACAGTATCAGGAAGGCTATTCCAGAGTTTAGGAGCGAAATGTGAGAACGCCCTCCCTCCTTTAGTGGATCTGGATATCCTAGGAATGACCAGAAGCCTCGAATTTAGGGATCTTAAAGAACGCGATGGATTGTAGGGCGATAGAAGGTCCATTAAATATACAGGAGCTAGACCATTTAGGGCTTTATAGGTCAGTAATAGTACTTTGTAATTGATACGGAACTTAATAGGTAACCAGTGCAGAGATGATAAAATTGGTGTTATATGATCATATTTTCTTGACCTAGTAAGAACTCTAGCAGCTGCATTTTGCACTAACTGTAGCTTGTTTATTGAGGATGTAGGACAACCAGCTAATAAAGCGTTACAGTAATCTAGTCTTGAGGTCATGAATGCATGAACTAACTTTTCTGCATCAGAAACAGATAGCATGTTACGTAGCTTAGCAATATTTCTAAGGTGGAAGAAGGCTGTTCTTGTAACATATGAAATATGATTTTCGAAAGACAAGTTGCGGTCTAGTATAACACCCAGGTCTTTTACTGTAGTGGATAAAGTAACTGGACATCCTTCTAAATTAAAGTTGTATTGTACGAGGTTTTGTGGGTAGTTTTTTGGACCAATAAGTAATACCTCCGTTTTATCTGAATTTAATAGCAGGAAATTACACGTCATCCAGCATTTTATATCTTTAAGACACTCTGTCAATTTAGATAAGTTAGTGTTTTCATCTGGTCTTGATGAAATATATAATTGAGTGTCATCAGCATAACAGTGGAAATTAATTCCATGTTTTCTTATAATATTACCCAGTGGCAGCATATATATTGAGAATAGCAGAGGGCCTAACACCGATCCTTGCGCCACTCCATAGTCTACTGACGTTATCTTCGATTTTTCACCATTTAAACAGACAAAATGGTAACGGTCTGATAAGTACGATCTAAACCAGCTTAATGCCTTCCCTGAACACCAGTGTAGTTTTGTAGTCGATCTAAGAGTATTTTATGATCTATAGTGTCGAACGCAGCGCTAAGATCGAGTAGAACTATTATTGAGATACAGCCTTGGTCAGAAGCTAAAAGTAAATCATTTGTAATTTTAACTAGCGCAGTTTCTGTGCTATGATGCGGCCTGAATCCTGACTGAAATTTTTCATAGATATCATTTTCTTGCAAGAAAGAGCACAATTGAGCGGACACAATTTTTTCTAGTATTTTAGATATAAATGGAAGATTTGAAATGGGTCTGTAATTTGCTAAGTTATTTTGATCTAATTGCGGTTTCTTAATAATAGGTTTTATTACTGCCAGCTTAAATATTTTTGGAACATGACCTAAAGATAAAGACGAGTTAATAATATTGAGAAGAGGCTCTTCCACTACAGGTAACACTTCTTTCAGTAGTTTAGTGGGTATTGGGTCTAATAAACATGTTGTTGGTTTCGCTGCAAAGATAAGTTTATTTAGCTTTTCCTGTCCTATAGTTGTAAAGCGGTGTAGTTGTTCTTGAGGGGCGATAATTGTGGCTGAATCATAAGACACCATAGAGGATTGTACATTTACAATTGTATTTCGGATGCTTTCTATTTTCTCATTGAAGTAATTCATAAAATCATTACAACTATACTGTAACGGAATATTTTGCTCTGGTGATGTCTGTTTATTTGTTAGTCTAGCCACGGTGTTAAATAAAAACCTTGGATTATTTTGGTTATTTTCTATTAGTTTGCGGAGATGCTCAGCCCTGGCTGCTTTTAGAGCCTTTTTATAACGTGACATACTGTCTTTCCACGCGATTCTAAAGACCTCTAAATTAGTTTGTTTCCATTTACGCTCTAAGTTACGAGTTTCTCTCTTGATAACATGTGTAGTACTATTGTACCATGGTGCTTTAGTTTTCTCTCTAACCTTTTTTAATCTAATTGGTGCAACAATATCTAATGTACTAGAGAAAATGGTGCTCAAACTGCTAGTCATTTCCTCTAGTTCATCTGTTTGTTGGGGTTCACTGAGCAGCTGAGATAGATCAGGTAAGCTATTTGTGAATCTATCTATAGTGGTTGGAACGATTGTTCTGCCTGGTCGATAACGTGGCGCAACATGGCAAATTTCAGCAGTACGTAATATGCACGTTACCATACAATGATCAGTGAGATCGTCACTTTGCGCTATAATATCTATATCGGTTGGATTGGTTCCATATGATATAATTAAATCTAGTGTATGATTTAGACGATGAGTGGGACCACTGACGTTTTGCTTGACCCCAAATGAGTTTAATAAATCTGTAAACGCAGCCCCTAACGCATCATTTGTGTTATCTACGTGTATGTTAAAATCTCCAACAATTATTGCTTTATCGGCATTGACCAATAGATCTGAGAGAAAGTCTGAAAACTCTTTTAGGAAATCAGCATAGGGCCCTGGAGGTCTATATACGGTCGCTAAGGCTAGAGATAATAGGGATTTCTTTCTTACATCTAAGAGCGTAACATTTAGCACAAGTACTTCGAACGAATTAAACCTGTGACCTGTTTTCTGAGTAACATTTAGGATATCTCTATAGATTGTTGCAACACCTCCGCCACGACCGATCGGACGGGGCTCATGCTTATAACAGTATCCTGGCGGAGTAGACTCATTTAGACCGAAATAATCATTTGGTTTAAGCCAGGTTTCAGTAAGGCACAGAACATCGAAATTATTATCTGTGACCATTTCATTTACAATAACCGCCTTAGGTGTGAGCGATCTAATGTTTAGAAGACCTAGTTTTAGAAATTCTTTTTGTTCACTGAGATTTAGATTTTCTGGTTTAATTACAATAAGATATTACAATATTTAAAATAAATGCTGTTCTTTTAAACTTTGTATTCATCAAAAAATCCTGAAAAATAATATGTATCACAGTTTCCACTCTGAAGCATTTCAACACTGATAATAATCAGAAATATTTCTTGAGCAATATTTCTTGAGCATAAATATTTCTTGATCCTTTCTGGATCGCCATTATATGAATAAGTGTAATTATATGAAGTGCTGTGAGGAAAGTCTATAATCTCCAGCTCCACATCCTCACACTCGTATCTACTAGCCCAGACTCTTCTGTGTGTGTTCAGATGTGACGTAATGACACAAACACACACTCGAGTTTCCCGCTGAAATCCACCAGTCCCGCTGGAGTTATAGACATTATTAAAGCTGAGCGTTTAGATTCGAGCTACGGCAAGCAGAGAGTCTTCAACACCGGCTGCTTATGAACCCGCTCAAACATTTATTGTGACTACAGCTTTAACATGAACTAAGAATGAACAATACTTCTTCAGCA